>CAUYON010173934.1:0-29730 GCA_963573935.1 Arctocebus calabarensis | reverse complement strand
AGAAGAAACTGTTCTTTTCTTTCTTTCTTTCTTTCTTTCTTTCTTTCTTTCTTTCTTTCTTTCTTTCTTTCTTTCTTTCTTTCTCTCTCTCTCTCTCTCTCTCTCTCTCTCTCTCTTTCTTTCTTTCTTTTTTTTTTTTTTTGAGACAGAGCCTAAAGCTGTCACCCTGGGTAGAGTCCTGTGACATCACAGCTCACGGCAACCTCCAATTCCTGGGCTCGAACGAGTCTCCTGCCTCTGCCTCCCAAGTAGCTAGAACTACAGGCACACGCTACAATGTCCAGCCATTTTTTGATTGCAGCCATCTTTGTTGTTTGGCGGGCCCGGGTTGGATTTGAACCCGCCAGCTTAGGTGTACGTGGCTGGCGCCTTAGCTCATTGAGCCACCTTAGCGCCGAGCCAAGAATGCTGCATTTCTAAGCTAAATCTAGTGAAGCTATGATAAATCCATTCCCTACCTATTTTCTTGGTGACAGTTTGTTTCTAAGAGTAAATCATAATTTTGTTATATTTTCAGTATCTTTACTTTATTTTAGTAAATGAATTTCATTGGCATAATCCTCATGTTTCACAGAAATCCTTTGTATTTTGCATTTTTAATGTCTCCAGGTATGATTATGTGATGATGAGAAAAGATTAATTAGTGACTTTTAGTATGATGTGATTTAAAAGCAAAAGTATTATTTTTAAATAATTGCTTTTTGAAGTGAACGTAATTCCTCAGCAGGGATTAGACAGCATAAAATACGCTAGTGCTGACATAATCTTCGAGTTAGACCATGTAAATATAAAAGCCAGCTGATGTTGCATTCGGTAGTTTTGCCATTCACATTTTCAAGCTACTGTATATAACACATTACTGTAGTCTGTTGTCCAGAATGTTGTTCTTTTACACTTGTTGATGCTGATCCCTTTTATGCGGCCACTTACACTTTTGAAATTATGTTCATAATCTTCTTTTACCTTGGAACATTCTAACTTTTTAAGATTGCTACCAAACCATACCCTATTAAGCTTCTGAGTTCCTAAATTTTTATGACCCTGAATATCTGTCATGTGTCGAAGCTCCTTGTTTTCTGCCAACAAGAGGTGATTAATACACATACTTAGAAATAACAGAGCATGACATCACAACCAAGGAATTTATTAGGCATCACTGTTCAATTTGTTATTAATTTACCTAAATACTCTAGTGTTTTGCTTATGAGTCTACATCTTACTCACGAATTGATCATATTTTATCATTTTGTATGAAGCTGATAAACTCCAAATGCCCACATCATTGTCTTTCATTTTCAACTATCATTTTAAATCGTGGCTGTTAAAACAATTAAAATTTATAGCCACATAATCACTTTTAAATAGCTATAAGTAACTTCAATAACTCAATAAGTTCTCAATAAGTATTTTTGGCAATCCCATTCCTCTTTATCGATATGATGAAGAATATACTCATATTTTCTTATTTAGAAATATTGTTCTACATTATTCCATTGGAGATATTGTTTTACCTCATAATTTTTCGTTCTTTCTTGAACATATTTTCTATGTCTGAGATATATTTGAGCAATTAATGAGAAAGGCATTTTAGGATCAAGTATATGCGTTAATCTGTAGCTATTTCTGCAAGTATCTCTACAGATACTGTTTATGGATTCTTACTCTGTCTCTGCACCATACACCATCATTTTTTTCATCAGTGGAGTGGACATAAAAGGAACATATGAAAGAACGTGGCGGTTTCACTCATCCTCATAAATTAGCTTTTAGTCCTCTTAAATTTATAAGTTTATTTTATTCATAATTTTATTATGAATGTAATTTTAAAAGTTATTATATTGCCACCTGTTTGGTATTGTATTAAGTTTTGTTTAGAACTTTTTAGAAAAGAAAAGAGTCAAGCAGCTAATCTACAATTCATTTCACTGTCATTTTCATTGGGATATTCTTAGGAAAGAAAGGAGGTAAGTGACCCAATCAAATGTCCTTCTAAGTAATCCAATAGACAACTGACTTCATGATAAATATATGAGTTTTCTAGCAAAGTGCCCCTATTTTTGGATTGTGTTTAGTAGACTGTCCTTGGTTTAGGGATGCTTATTTTGAGTAAACTCTGAAACATGCCATTTATGCTGCAATATAAAATGGAAATATTTTATGATCCATCCATGTATGTAATTAGTAGCCTCATCTATTACTCTGTCCCAGAGAATAAATTTGGAATAAAAAGAAATGATGTGCAAAACCATAATTGTTGCCATGAGCTCTTCTTGCTTTGATTGTGACACTTCAGTGTTTATATCTTTGAAATGGTCAGGAAAGCGTAACACTGGATAAGAGCTCTGATTCAGGAGCGTCTGATTTGATATTATGATTCTTTGTGTTAGCTCAGTTTATTTATATATCTTTGCAGCACTTGGCCATTTGGAAGGCCAGCATGCCAGAGTTTATTATTATTTTTTTTGAAGATATACTTGCCAATTGAAGTAATCACAAAGTCCTCCTCTTCCTTTTATCACTGATGCCAATGATAATTAACCTTTGAGAATTGTTCCACTCCCCAAACCTTTCATTACTCTCAGAATTCCCTTCTGTGAAATAACGTCCACATTATTTTTAAAATAGTGAAATAAACTTTTACAATTGAAGAATCCCAAGGTAAGAAGCAGGTCAAAAGATAAATGCTGAAAAATGTTTACCCTGGTATAAAACAAGAGGCCGACTTAACACATAGGGATAGTAAAATAACTAGGCAGTTATTAGTAAAATACCCAGGCTAGCTAATTGTCAGGAGGATAAAACATACATAAATAAATTCGCACACATACTTTTCTTTTAGCAGAAATACAGTGAGTACTAAATTTGGGACATTTTTGAAAAAAATGATTGACCAAAAATGCAATTTGTTGAGTTGTCTCTTATTGGATAACTAATAATCAGTGACTGAAAAAGTAGCTCAGTGATAGAAATTCAATTCCTTATATATAAGAAAAGCAAGCTGAAAAGACATAATATGAGGCACATGACAAATTTACTTGAGAAAAATGATAGGAAATATCATAATTTATAACTTTAAAAATGACATATCTTGTGAAAAATGTTATATTGTATCCTAAATTTTATGTCTCAAATATAGCTTTTAACGTTTACTTTTTCAAAATTCAACACATTATTTAAATAGAAATGCAATATTTGAGTAAGATAAAAGTAATAGCAATACTCAAAATTTTCTGACAATATTTACATTTCAAAATCTAGAAGTTAGAGAAAATATGTAACATATGTCAAATATAAATAAATACTTATAACACAAAACAGAAACTACAATATTATTTAAGATTACCCATGTACCTGTATACTTATTTGCTAAAGTAGCTGATTTAATAAAGTTCAAATGTGACCTTAAAATCATATTTTAAGAAATCAGCTTTCTTAAAATATGATTGCTAAAAATAAAAACAACAGCTTTATTATCAAATGAGGAATGAATATTGATAAAAAAACCTTTTTTCCAAAGGCTATAAAAGCTTCTTTTTTTAGTTTTTAAAATAATAAAAGCTTATCATAATATAATTTGCATTTCTTAGAATTTAATCATGTTAAGGAACAATCCAGTGCTTTTGGAAACTTTTTTTCTTTTTAAAAGTTTTATCAAAAGATAAGAACACTTATTTATGAAAAGAAGAAAGACAAAGGCCAACAAACATAAAACATTTTCAAAGTCACTGATCCTCAGGGAAACAAAAATTAAATCCAGACGCATGTAGTTCACTATGACAGTTTTGAGACAGACTGTGTCATAGTCCATTATTTCATTTCCAAGAAACAGTCTACTGTCCTTTCTGATTCAACCATGCAAGTTTCACCATGCTGGGCTTCTTGGTGTTATTGAGAGGACTGCATTTGTTTCTGTATATATGTTATGCTTCTTAATTTTTGTGTATATCAAAAGTTTCTCAATGAACCATGTACCACCTTTTCCCTCTCCAAATGAACATTATTGAAAGGTAAAAGGCAACAAATGTTTTTGCTCATAAGATGAAAATGGGACAGCTATTATTCTTGATGGGAATGTAACCAGTAAACCTTTATGGAAATCAGTATGGATAGTCCTCAAAGAAATAAAAGTAGACCTACCTTTCAATCAAACATGCCCACTACTGGCTATCTACCCAATGGAAAAGAAATGATTATATCAAAGAGTCACGTGTACCTAAATGTTTATTGTAACATACCTCACTATTTCAAAGCTATGGAACCAAACAAATGACTACCAATGAATAAGTGAATAAAGAAATGTAGTCTATATACACCATGGAATATTGCTCAGTTATCAAAAAGAACAAAATAATGTCTTTGTCAGTAATTTGGATGGAACTGGAGACCACTGTTGTAAGTGAAGTGACCTGGAGTGGGGGGAGAACAAAAAACCCAAAACAAACAAAAAACAAATACCTTATGGTCTCACTCATAATTGGGAGCTAAGCAATTCATGGTCGTACAGAGTGACTGAATGGACATTAGAAACTCGGGAGGGGGACTTGAATGATGAGGGGTAATGATGAAGAATGAAAATTACCTATGGGTACAATGTATAGTATTCAAGTGACATGTAAGTTAAAACTGAGATAGCTCCACCTTGCAATTCATCCATGTAACAATTCACTTTTCTGTAGTTACATAGATTTACTTAAATAAAACATTAAAAAGAACTTTAACAATAACAAAACATAACAGGTTGAATAAATTATTTGTATTAATTTTATGGGAGATAAGTATAATTTTGTCACATGGTTGCATAGAGGTTAAGTCAGGGTTTCGTTAATTTTTTCAAATCAACCTTAGCACGAACTCTGAAACCATTATTTAACAGCCATTAATCTAATCTGTTTCTGAAGATTAGCCTGTCTTGGACATTCTATATAAATTTAATTATAAAATGGGCATGCAACTGCCTGATTGCACTTACCAATTTTTGTAGGTTCTTTCATCTCGTGACCTGTATCAGTACTTCATTTGTATTGTCAAATTACGCTCTACCATATAGATATAAGATATCTTAATACATGCATCAGTTGACAGGTGTGCAGTGCTGGTGTGTATGACCCAACATGTACAGTTTGGGGGTTGAACACATTTTCAGCTGTTGTCTGTTTTCCCTTGAAATAGATTTGCATGGTTATATGATAACTCAGTTTTTAGAAATTTAAATGTTTTCCAAAGTGACTGCACTATTTTACATTCCAGCACCGTAAGAGGGTTCCAATTTCTTCACTTGATGGACAACACTTGTTATTTTCTCTCTTTTTTATAATAGCTATCCCAGTGGGTGTAAAGTTGCATTTTATTGTGTTTTTAATTTGCAATTCCCTGATGACTAATTACATTGAATATCTTTTCTTATGTGTTTTATAGCCTCTTTAAAGAAGAGAAGTCTATTCAAGTCTTTTTCTTATTTTATAATTGAGATATTTGTCTTTTAATTGTTGAATTGTAACTTATTTTAATATATTCCAGATAAAAGTTCCTTATAAGGTGCATGATTTGCAAACATTTCCTCCTCTGCTGTATTGAAAAGCTTTGTTTGATTTAATCTTATTCTGGAGATTTGTGAGGAGATAATTAAGGGCTAACCCAAATATTTTTTATCTGACTCTATCCTCAGATAATCACTTCTCTCACTGATATTTTGCGAAATTTTAGAGAAAGGTCTTTTTTTTCTTTTTTTTTTTGGAACTGCAATATTTTTGACATCCAACTGTAGTTTTTGCTGCAAAGAAAACATTTTAGTGTATTTTTTTTTACATGCTCCTGGGTATAGATAGAGATTACAATGAAGAAAGTATCAGTATCAATTTTATTATTATTATGTTCATGTACTACTTCCTCAGAAAGACTTCGACCTACATCAGAAATTCTTGACATAAAATCACTGAATTATTTTTTATTTTATTTCCCCTATTAAGAAGTATAAGGACACAGAAAAAGTTGTTTTTTAATCAACATAATTTAAGTGTATCATGGAAGTTTAAGTAGAGGTTGAAATGTGCTGTGAGATTAAATAAGATTGAAATAGGCTTGTATAGGCTCGGCGCCTGTAGCTCAAGTGGCTAGGGCACCAACCACATATACCAGAGCTGGTGAGTTCATATCCAGCCCGGGTCTACCAAACAATGACAACTACAACCAAAAAAAATAGCCAGGCATTGTGGTAGATGACAGTAGGCCCAGCTACATGGGAGGCTGAGGCAAGGGAATTGCTTAAACCCAGGAGTTGGGAGTTGCTGTGAGCTATGACACTATAGCACTCGACCCAGGGCAACAGCTTTAGGCTCTGTCTCAAAAAACCAAAATAAAACCAAAAAAAACCCCATTTGTGTAAATGAATGTATACATTTGAGCTTTGAGCTTACCTGTATAGATAAAGATCATTACCAGTATTAATGTATATTTAGGTGTTTGTGGTTCCTTAACCACAAACATTTAACAAATCCTCAAGTTTGTAGACTTATAATATTAGTTTTCTAACAATTTAAAATAATATAACTAATACACAGTTTATCAGATTTTCCCCACAGTATTTCTTGGATACCCATACATTGTGACTTTCTTCGCTAATCCTGAAATCACACGTGATATCTCTGGGATATTTGAATAATTACCTGTAACAAACCAAGACAACTTTAATTATAAACATGAGTATTTAGACTTTTCTTTCCTTATTATTTTAGTGTCATTAAAAAGAGGCTCCAAATCATTCACAATTACTAACTTCTTTTCTAAAAATCTATGTAGACAAAAAAATTATTGCTGTATAAAAGAACTAATGAGAACTTATTTTCACTCTCTTTATCATGTAAATGAGTTCTCAAAAATTTAAATTACAATGTAATTTGTGACAGATAATACATACTAAATTGGAATATGTCACATCCATTGGAATATGTCACATCCTTTGAAATATTATTATTGCTTAGCTTCTCCTTCTTTTCCTCATTGGTTCCAAATCAAGTACACAGAGGGAAGACAAATGAGAAATCAATTGTCAACGTTAGAAATTAGTGCCATTATTCCCAAATTTAAATATTAAAAATTAATATATCCATTACAAAATTGCAGAGTTATGAAAGACCAAAAATATTGGTATTTTTCAGTATAGTGCCTGATAATTACAATTAAAATTTTGAGAAATAATTTGTTACTCAAAAAATCCAAAATCCTGGTTTGGCGCCCATAGTACAGTGGTTATGGTGCCTGCCACATGCACCGAACATGGCAGATTTGAGCCCGGCCCAGGCCAGTTAAATAGCAATGACAGCTGCAACAGGAGAATAACCAATAAAATAACCAAGGGAATAGTGGCAGGAGGCCTATAGACCCAGCTACTTGGAAGGTTGGGGAAAGAGAATCACTTAAGCTGAAGAGTTTGAGGTTGCTGTGAGCTATGACATCATAGCACTCTAAAGAGGGTGACATACTGAGACTCTGTTTCAAAACAAAAATACAAAATGCTTTGATTTTGAAGATTTTTATTATTCTTCATCCATCATACATGTTAGCTGTTTAAAAACAAATTGTTTATAATGAATTATTTAAAAATTATCTTTTCATAAAGCATATTTTATTTCATGAGACATATTTTAACAGAATACTTTAGATTCAATTAATTAGATCAATTAATTGATTCAATTAAATTAATGACTTAATTATTAGATCAAAGTATTAATCACTTTGAAATACAGCATAATACAAATAAAAAATAAATACTTTTCACAAAGAGACACCAGAAGTATTTCTTAGTTTTCCTCACATTCCATTATTGAAATGGTAGTGACGTGGAAGTTATTTATATCCTACTTCTCAAGGTCATTGTGGAGGTCTAATTTTTCAAACATGTGTGCTTCCTGGAGGTACATGTTATCACATGCCCAGAGTTACTCACTGCTGCAAATAGTGGCATACTGTGAGCTGCTCAAAATTCATGTGAATTTTTAGAAAAATTTTGAAGAACCATTCAAAGACATGTAAATACAACTTTGCTGCAAAATATCGTATACTAACAATTATTTTTCTGTTACTTCTCTACTAATTATGCTATTGTGCTTTCAAGAAAAAATGGAAGTTATTATTGTATTAGTTATGAGTTAGAAATGTTGCATGTTCCATTTTGGGAGCACTAGGCTAGACTTACAGCCCTAGGATGGATAATATCTTTTTACTTTTTAAAGGAGATCATTTTACAAGTCTCAAGATGCCCCAGACTCTACGTTTACACGAATAACTGATCTATTAGAGACAGATGACAGCAGAGAAGCAAGTGCTATGGTGATACAACCACCCGAAAATGCTACAGCACCTATTTCCAATGATAACTCAGGAGATGAGGAACATGGAACAGTAAATAATCTGCCAGGTTCTTTGTGTTGTGAACCCGCATATCTTATTCAAGATGGCCTTGATGCTGCGTCTGACTCAGAAGATCCCTTAGATGCACCCTAAAGTGACTCTCTTGATGATGAAATTCTTTGTCTGCTGTGCAGCAACCTCCTCCACCAAAGGAAGAAAATGACACAAATTATTTGCACACAGAAAAAAGCTGACTTAACTGCATAGCCCACAGCTGGTGGAGTTATGGAACCTCCAGCCATGTCTTCTCTGAAATGCAAACTCCCACAGAAATTCTAGAACTTTTTCTTCTAGACGAGGTTGTTAAACTCGTCTCATAACCCAATTTATGTCTGGCAAATGAAGATACAAATCTTGGTTTGACTAGATCTGAATTCAAATGCTTTTTGGGAATTATTTTTCTGAGTGGTTACCTCAGTTCCAGAAGGTGTAAATTCTGAGAGCAAAGACCAGATGTGTGTGATGTACTTGTCAGTGCTGCCCTAAGACATGAACGCTTTGAAATTGCATTTTCTAACTACCATGTTGCTGACGATACAAATTTGGACCCAAGTTCTCCAAGTTGCAACCTCTTATAAGGACTTTCATTGGAGATGTATAAAATCTGTTCCAAATTAAACATGTTTTACCTTTGATGAATGCATGATTTCTTATTCTGGTTGTCATGGATGAAAACAATGTATTACAGGAAAGCCCATTTGATTTGGCTACAAGTTTTGGGGTGGTGCAATACATTTGGACTATGTTACCTGGTTGCATCTGTATCAGAGTAAAAACCCAAATGCTAAACATGAGGAATGCAGTGCTGGGGCATTGCTTGCCTTTCAGTTTATTGGGGCACGTGCACCTGGATGATACCATTTTGCATTTGATAACTTTTTCAATAGTTTTACACTTCTCAATAAGTTCAGTTCACTGGGACATCAGGCCACAGGTACAGTGAGAAAGGATCACACTGACAAAACTCCATTGAAATCAGATGCAGCTCTGAAGAAAAAAAGAACAAGGCATATTTGATTATCAATTTAATAGCAACAGCAATAAATTTGCCTGCAAGTGGAATGATAACAGTGTTGTCACTGTTGCCTCATTTGGTGCTGGTATCAATACCCTGTGTCTGAAAAAGAAAATGCACGTTAAGCAGATAAATATGATCAACCTGTACAGTCATTTCACGGCAGGCATAGACAGAACTGAAGATAATACTGATCATTATCAGGCATCAATCCATGGAAAGAAATGATATTCAAGTCTCTGTTGTTCTGTTTCCACTTGGCCTTACAAAATGCTTTGCAACTGCGTAAAACATATGATGAGAAACATGTGGATTTTCTGGAGTTTCACTCACATGTGGAATGCTGTTATCTGGAGACCCATGGTCATCCCCCAGAACATGGCTAAAGAGGAAGACCTTCACAGATGCATGACATTTCTTACTGTATAATGGCAGGAAACATGTGATGGTAAACAGAGAAAACAAAGCAGGGTAATGAATATCATGAAAACGCCACTTTCTTTTTTTTTTTTGAGACAGAGTGTCACTATGTCACTCTTGGTAGAGTGCTATGGCGTCACACCTCAGAGCAACCTCAAATTCTTGGGCTTAAATGATTCTCTTGCCTCAGCCTCCCAAGTAGCTGGTACTACAGGCCCCTACTACGATGCCTGGCTCGTTTTTTGGTCATTGTTGTTTATCTGGCCCGGACCGGGTTCAAACCTGTCAACCTCTGTGCTTGTGGCTGGAGCCCTACCTACTGAGCTATGGGCACTGCCAAAACACCACTTTTGATGTAAAATTTGTGATGTTGCCTTCCATGTAGAGTGTTCTATTGACTATCACACTGAATAGAAGTGTCACTACCTCTTGAGAAAAGAAACATAATTTTGTACATCATGTACAAGTGTACATTTTGTACATTATGTACAAATTCTAACCTGTTTAATTCAGGTTAGACTATTGATCAGTAATGGATATTCATTCATTCTTCATTGGTCATAAAAGTAATGAATTCATAAATGACTAAATTGAGTAGTGGCATTTATGTCTTATAAAATGTAACTAGACTATTGCTTTAATATAAAAATAAATTGAAAATTTGTATTTATTTTTAATTCCATTTCGAGGAAATCCACACATTCATTTTTCAATTAATAAAACTAAAGTACAGGTTTTGGCAATAAATAAGAACAGTTTAAGTGTTTTACAGTGCCACCTCTGTAGTGGCATGGCTTGGAGTAAGCATTGGAATTCTTTTATTGATCATAAGTTCTTAGCTTTAGTTCTCCCACTTGTAAACTTTTAATATTCAGAGTTACCTCTGAGTCATACACTTTTGTTAAGAAATTATGTTCTGGGCAGGCCACAGAGTCTTGCATCTATAATCCTAGCACTGTGGGAAGCTAAGATCAGAGGATCGCTTCAGCTGAGGAGTTCCAGACCAGCCTGAGTGAAAGCAAGAACCTATCTCCACTAAAATTAGAAAACTTGGCCAGTTTTTGTGGTGGGTGCATATAGTCCCTGGGAGTCTGAGGCAGGAGGATCACTTGAGCCTAGGAGTTTGAGGTTGCTGTGAGATAGGTTGAATCCATGAGCAACAAAGTGGGATCCTTCTACAAAAAAGAAAAGAAAAAAAAAAAGAATGTTCTAATAGCACAAAATTAATGTTCACTAGTCCAATAACTATTGCTAGGCTGATGATGAAAACCACAAGGAAATGTGCATCAGCAGATTCAATGACAAAAATGTAATAGTAGGAGATTTATTTGAAGTATCATTTAAATTTTAGGAATTACTAAGTATAAACATAAATAGCTAAAGCAAGTGTAATAGATAAAATAATCCAGTGAAAATATGTTAATATGATTTTTTTCATCTTAGTTACTAAAATAATTATAAAATTTCCTCTTTGTTGGAGTATATAACTTCACATAACATGGGTATGTAAAATTGCTCTTTGTTAAGATACTCATTTCTACTTTGGAATATTTAACTTAGGTAATTTAATTTGGGGGGGGTTGAAAGAGAATTAAGCAGATCTATTAGTACTGGGGAATCCATTCCATGAATTTGAATCATCTGTCATACTTTTCTTAATAAGTAAATTAGGAAGATAAAAATTACCCGGTGAGAGATTCAATTCATTAATCAAAATGATATCAAAGGAGCTAGTTGTTACTTAACCACAAAATTTTAAAATATAAGCAAATAGTTAATTGGGTTTTGTGAATTTAGGAGAAATTTATATTAACATTGGTATGAGTTAGCATTCATAGGAAATATTCATTATGGAGAGAAACTGATATTAGCTTTGCTATTCTAAAAACATTCTCTCACTTTTGAGAAAGGTAAGAACAACATTCTGTTGATCATTAATTTGAATAAGAAACTTATATCCTAGATAGAGCAGACATTAGCACAGAGGAACTATGTACTGCCACTCGTGAACTCCTACATTTGCTGCTACAAATATGACCGAGACGGCCTGTTACTGAACGTAAAAACTTACACAGCAACTTTGATATAAATCTACACAATATGGACTAATGTCATGTTACTTCGGGTTTTCCTCCCTATTTCCTTAAAAAAAAAATTCATCACCAGAATAATGAGCAACAACTAAATCCATAATTAATGGGAAAAATAATTTTCATAAAATACAGATTTTTCATAGCACTCCTTTGAAGTCAGCATTCTTGTAAAGTAGAAGGAAATTTGAAGTACCAAGAGGCTCATTGTCTAATGACATGTGTAGTCACTGGCTGAAGAGGAAAAAGACAGTGATCTCTGAGCCTACCAGTACCCAAGACCAATAAAATAAGAAAGTACTGAGTGCTTTTCCTCATTGAAATAGCTATTGTAAATTGCACCCAAGATGCTGGGTTCAAACCTGGCTTGGGCCTGCTAAACAAAACAGAATAGCCTGGCGGTTGTGGTGGGTGCCTATAGTCCCAGCTACTCCGGTGGCTGAGACAAGAGAATTGCTTGAGCCCAAGAGTTGGAGATTGCTGTAAGCTGTGAGAGATGCCATGGCACTCTACGGAGGGTGATAAAGTGAGACTCTGTCTCAATTAAAACAATATATATATTATATATACATTTATATATAATTATCTATATATATATATATTTAGTTTAATATTTCTATCAAACTGATACTGAAGGACCCAGGGCCTCAGACACACCAAACACTCCTATTGGGCAGAATACCCCAAGGGATCAGGATCAGAGCACATCTCTCAAGAGCTGGCCAAGGGCAATCCTAAAAAATGTCTTTAGGATGTGGAGGGTTTGAGCCACCTAAGCCTGCTGAGTTAACACTTTGCAGTATAGTTTTCCTGAAGAGAGAACTACACACATTTAAAAGAATAAGAGTATGTACATAGTATTCATGCCTGTTTTATTCCTCTTTATCTCAGTGTAGGTTTCTAATAAAACATAAGTTGAAACATATGCTTAGACTTGAAAGAATAGGAATATATCCTATCCCTGTAGGAGAGAAAGATAGAGGCTAAGAGGGATAAAAACAAAGAGAGAGGAAGAGAGAGAGGGGGAGAGAGAGATAAAGAGAGAGAGAGAATGAGAATCATTCGTGGGTACTAAAAGATACCCTTGTTATATGTACCAGAATGTAACAACAACTTACATGGAATGGTAAAGACAAAATACAGAAAAAAAAAGATGTCTTAAAGAATATGGACCTTTTTAGCTGTTTTTAGCTTGTTGAAGAAAAAAATTAGGTAGTTCAATAGAAGCTATCACTGAAATGTTTGGCTTTTTACTATAGAATACCTAACTAAGTTTTAACAATGGTTTAATCAGATTTTAATAGTTTCTTTGTGAGTCTTTAGGTTTCCTTAGATACACAATATATAGTCTTCAAACAAGGTTAATTTGACTTCTTCCTTTTCAATTTGGATGCCCTTTATTTTTTCTCTTATGAAATTCCAATGATACATTGAACAACAATCGTCAAATTGGGCATTCAGTAGTTCTCAACCTTCCTAATGCCGCGACCCTTTAATACAGTTCCTCATGTTGCAGGGATCCCCAATCATACCATTATTTTCGTTGCTACTTCATAACCGTGATTTTGCTACTGTTATGAATCGTGATGGGTAAATCTCTGATATGCAGGATGGTCTTAGGCGACCCCTGTGAAAGGGTTGTTGGTCCCCCAAAGCGGTCGCGACCCACAGGTTGAGAACTGCTGCTCTATCTGGTTTTCTGCCATCTCTCTAATCAGTGCTCATGTCAGATAAGCAGCTTTGGTCTCTTTCTTCCTATTTTATGAGAAATACAAACCTCGGGAGGTTTGCTCAGAGGGCTCCTCCCAGAGATCGCAGCCTCCTGGGGCAGACTCTGTATGTAGCCTCTTCATTTCTTCTGTCAAAACCCCCTCATCGAGTGTAGATTCAAGAGTTTTGTTGAGAGATAGTTATTAATTCAATCACCTGTCTTGCTATATATTTATTCAGATTTTCTCTTCCTCCTGATTCAGTCTGAGTAGATTTCATATTTCTAGGGATTTGCGCATTCTTCTATAAATTTGTAGGTACCCAGTTGTTTACAGCACTCTGTTTAACATTCTTTTTATTTCTATAGAATTAGCAATGCCATGTCTTCATGTTTTGAATATTTTTTTCTTGGCTTATCTAGCTAAAACTATGTCAATTTTGGTAATATTATCAAAAAGCAACTCAGGTTTACATTAACTTTTCCTACTGTTTCTATTGACTGTTATATTCTATACATAAATATTTATTATTTTCTTCCTTAAAAAGGAATAGAGGGGTTTCTCATCTCCCCAAGATCCTCTTCAGTTTAGACATCTGTTGCCTGTATAAATGTTTTGTTCTTGCCTGTTTATTTTGGTGGGTGGCCTTTTCTCCACCATCCATGCCCTTTTTCCAGGCTGCCCTGGGCCCCTAGAGAGTGGCTGGGGTGGGTTACCTGGGCCTTCTCTCCTCTCTCTCTTTCCGATGGTTGTTGCTCCAGCTGGCTATATTGCTTTATAATATTGCACTGAAGATATTTTAAATAAAATTTTTTTAAAAGGAAAATTTAAAAAAAAAGAAACTTTGAGTTTAGTTTGTTCTTATTTTTCTAGCTCTTTAAGTTATAAAGTTAGGGTCTTAATTTGAGATCTTTACTCTTTTTTTTTTTTAATCAATATTGCAATGAATTTTCTCCCACCAACTGCATCTTGTGACATAAAGTTGTCGATGTTGTATTTTCTTTTTCCTTTGGTTCTAATATTTTGTAATTTCTCTTATGTTTTCTGCTATCCATTGGTTCAGAGTATGTTGTTTACTTTTTCATACATTTGTAAATTTTTCATTTTTTTCTTCTCTTATTTGTTCTAACTTCATACTATTGTTTCTAGTGGAGAATCTTTGGATAGTAAGACTTAAATTTTATTCTTATTATCTAGACTGGAAATTGTTTCATGTGTATTTTAGAAGTGTATTCTGTTTTATTTATACATTGTTGTCTTGACTTTTTCCAGATCTATCTTTAGTTCTTTCAATATTTTTGGGATAGTTGTTGTTTAAGATATCTTTATCAAGATCTTTTTCATGGAAAGTTTCTGCCAAATCATGTATTTTCCTTGAATGAGTCATATTTTCACTTCTTCCATGCCTTATAAATTTTGGCGTTGAGAAGTGAACATTTGAATACAGTCATATAGTGAATTTGAAAGTGCTAAATATCGCTATATATGTGTGTGTGTGTGTGTATGCATATTTATACTTACTACATATTATTCAGGCATTATTTTATGTTATAATAATTGTATTTATTTGTATATTTTTATTTATTTTGTTTTCTATATCATAAAATAGTTTTAGAATGTTTCTTTGCCTAAAATCACACTAGATACAAACTTAAGGTCTTTATAGATCATTTATGAGCCTGGTCCCTTTTCTGGAAATGTATGATGGGTGACTTTCTAATTTCCTTAGTAAATGTGGTTTCTTTTGAATGTCTTAGTTTTAATGTGTGGAAAGAAAAAGTAAGGAAATTGAAGTGAGAAATAGTTATTGACTCTAAATCTTCTAGACTTCCCTTCAGAAAGAGTGGGGTGAACTTACAATAATAGCTACCTGTCTCTTTTTTGCTTAGAAGCAGCAATTTGCAGTCAGAACAGAGATCCCTGATAACTGGAGGACACGTCTCTGATATTTCCCCTCATTCCCTCAACTGTGGGCATGGCTGCCTGCCAAGGGGATAGGGCATGGGGAATATGTTGCTTCTGCCCAACTAACAGCTAAATTGACCAAAATTGGCTGAAGCTTATATCCAAGCATGCCCCTGGAAGCTGGAAGGCTTCAATAGACCCCAGTGCTCCAAAATAGTTACATCAGACAGGTATTGCCAGTAAAATTATCTGGATGCAGAGAACTATTCTTAGTCCTTCCTACTTTGCAATGTCCCAGAATCATCTACAAAATTATTTTTGTTTGTGTATTCTCACTTCTTATAAATTTGACTTTCCCTGCTATACTGTAGTTGTTTCTTATCAGCTTTTTGAAATGATGGGTATATATCAGGAGGATTCCATTTCACAGAGTTAATTTTCCATGTTCATTTTTCTTCATAACTATATTTAAAAATCACTTACTCCTGCTGCTAGAGAGACTGCTACACTTTTTGATGTTATTGAAGATAAACATATTACAGTAGATTGACAAGCAGTGACAGACCACAGCGAAGTTGCCAGCTAGAAAGTTAAAAGCCAAGATTAATAGGCACTGAGAAAGATAGTTATAACCAGATTTAGATATGTTCAGAAAAAGAAGAGACCAAAATCAAAGAGTTGAGAACAATGTTTTTGCTCTTGCTGTTGAAAATGCTGTCATCCTCACACAAACATTCAATTAACGGCATGATGACAGCAGTTGAGGGGTATCTAAGTCTGAGAATAGAAACTGGAATAGTATGTGTTCAGTTTAACAAGTCCTTCAGAGCTTTAAAATAATATTTCAAAGATAATATAGCTATCAGAAAAAATAAAAATGCAAACAGAGATGACTCTCTTAAGTTGAATTCTTTTCAAATAATTATATTTCTTGGATATTTTTTAAAAAGTTAGATTTTATTTGTTGTATCAGTTCTAGGTCCATAGGAAAATTGAATAAAAATTAGCATGATTACCACCAAAGTCTATGATTTGTGTGAGAGTTCGCTTTTGGTGTTGAATGTTCTATAGGTTTGGATGAATTTATAATGACACTAATTTGTCATTATGTCATATAGATTATTGTCATTGCCTTATAAATGCTCTGCTCTCTGCCTGTCCACCTGTCCACCGTCCTCTACACAAACCCCTTGACCACTGATCATTTTACTCTCACCGTAGTGTTGACTTTTCCATAATGTCATAAAGTTGGAATCAGACAACATGAAGCCTTTACAAATTGGCTTCTTTTACTTAAATCGTGTATTAATATTTACATTTTCTATATGTCTTCTCGTGCCTTCATAGCTCATTTTTGGCTGTACCACATTTTCTTTATGTGTTTTCCTTGCAAAGAACTTCTTTGTTGATATTCAGTTTCATCAGTTTGAATATAATTGCTGTAAACATCTGTGTGCAGTTCTTAGGGTGTACACATGTCCTCCGATCCTTGAGTAAATACTGAGGAGTATGACTTCTGGATCTTATGATAAGAATTCATGTAAAATAACCTGCAAAAATTTCTTCTAAAGTACCCATGTCATTTTTATTTCCACCATCAGTGAATGAGGACTCCAGCTTTTTTGCATGCTTGCCATGATCTGGAGATCTCAGTCTTCTGGAGTTGGGCCATTTTAACAGGTGTGCAGAGGTATGCTCTTATTTTCCTTGGGACTTTTTCTGGTACCTTAATTGTCATTTCACATACGAAAAGGATTTTTTCAAAAGCGTATCTTAATGGAAAAAATAATAATTATTTCATGACCAATGATAAACTTAATTGGCAACTATTTGCTTTGAAGCATGTAAAGCAATAGTCAACAGGTAAAATTATAGGATTTCATTCAGGGGTGAATTATGCTCTATAGGTACTTTAATGGTTTTTGTAATAGAAAGAAGAATATAAAATAATTTATTTTAAAGAAAAGACATGAAATGAAATTTAAATAAGCCTCTTTTTATATCGTGTATGTAACATTACTTTTTAATTAGGAATTATATATATATTTTCTTAGTGAATCATCTGAATGATAAGAAGTGTGAGTTTTTATAACTTATTGAACTGTGTTAAAATCCTGCTTCTAGCACTTACTATTTTTTTTGGCATTGGGTAATTATTTAAATATTAATCTTTTGTCCTCTCTCTAATAAATAGAAGGATATAATATGTACTATACAAGGTTTCTAAAAGGATGAAAGAGATAGGTTAGGTAAAACATGCAGACCAGCCTATTGGAAGGTCTCAGAAAGAGTTAAACGAGAGAGAGAAGATTTACTGAGTCCTTTGCACTAAATATTGATCTAAATAATCTTTAGAAAATTTAATTGATCATCAGAATAACCGAAAGCTTCTGACACTTCACTGGTTTTAGAACGTGGAGATATACAGGATTTAAAAATTCAGTGAAAAATTTTGGAAGGACAAGATAATTTGGAAATGGTATTAAGAAAAAAAATATTTCTTTCCTTTTTATATTGGGATGCTAAAGTCATGTTCCTTTACCTTGTACAGAACACTGAACTACTTTAAGAGCACCTTCTATGACTTAGTCATATTTTTCTTCCATTTATGTTTTCAATTTTAGGGGCACTAAAGTTCTTTTGGATATATAGCAGTCAACATTTCCAGATTCTAAAGGTTCATCTGCCTTAGGATACTAAATGCCACAAAACATAGAAATTGTTTCTAAAATCAAACCAGCACCCAAAATTGGCATGTTTCCATGAATGCACTGATTTTTATTCCTTTTCACCTGTCATTTGTGAAGTACCTAGTATTTTTAAGATACTGTGTCATGTGCGTACAATTCTTGTATGAGTTTTATCACATTTATCTTCCACATATATACTTTAAACATTAAGTGTGTGTATAAGAAGTAAAGCTAAATTGTTTAGGGTTCCCCATTCAGTAAAAGCCAGAACAAAGTACAAGACTTTCCCCAAAGTCTATTTGTTTCCTTTATTCCAAGTATAGAAATCAAATGCAAATTTTTATAATAAATATGGTCCTTTTCTGTAGTGTAAATAAAGACATTGCTATCCACCCAAATACTATCAACCAAAAACCTGAGACATACTGAAACCTACTTTTCTCTGTATGCTCAAGACACTCAAATCTTCTTTATGGGCTGATCTTGATATTTTTACTTTGTTAGTGACTCTGAAACTGGTTCTTTTCTTTTTGTATCTACTGCTTTCTGGCTAGATCATGGTCATTATTTCTTGATTAATATATTACTATAACTGTCTAATTGCCTTTTCTACTTCTAATAGGACAGTGCTTCACTCAATCCTTCACATTTACATTAAAATAATCTTTGTAAAAAACCAATACAACTCCATTGCTTTAAAACATGTGACTGGTCCTAATTTCAATGAGGTTAGAATCTAAACAGTTTAACATGCCAATCAAATGCCTCCACTTGCCTCCCCAGAATATCACTCTGGCCAGTGTCTTGAATTCTAAGTCTGCATGATATAGTCTCAGGGATAAGCTAGTTCAAAATATAATTCCATAAAGTAGTTTAGAGTCTTTGTTTATGCTGGTCCATCCATCCACAGTGTAATGTTCCACCATTCTTACTGGCACAATGTACTTCAATTTCAATATTGAGTTCAAGTGTTCTACTATTTTTCTAATATTTCTATTTCTATGTATCAAAATTCATACTGCACAATAAGTTCTGGGTTGCAAAAGAGGATTAATATTTTTCACCTGTCTGTCTTTTTTTTACCCACACATTAGACAAAAACAATCACAAGTGCTAAAGTGTTCTATTTTTATAAATATTTCTTTGCTTTATCTTTGACCTCAAGAGGAAGTGATCATTCACTCCTGCTTGCCTTTTAAATTTCTGTCACTTTTTGGCTGGGCCAATTGGCTCATGCCTATACATGCCTATAATCCTAGTACTCTGAGAGGTGGACATGATTGAACTCCCAAGGTCTGTAGTTCAAGATCAGCCAGAGTAAGAGTGAGGTGCTGTCTCTAATAGAACAACAACAACAATGACAACAACAACAAGAAAAACTATAGAGACTGAGACAGGTGGATTGCTTGAGTTCACAGGTTCAAGACCAGTCTCAGCCAGATTGATATCTTGTCTCTAAAAGTAGCCAAGAATTGTGATGGGCACCTATAGTACCAGTTACTTGGGAGGCTGAGGCAAGAGAATCACTTAAGACCAGGAGTTTGAGGTCGCTGTGAGCTATGACGCTGTGGCACTCTATGAAGGAGGACAAAGTGAGACTCTGACTAAAAAAAGAAATAAAAAAAGGTAAGAAAGAAAAGAAAAACTAGTTTGGCACCATGGCACAATGCCTGTACCCAGCTACACGGGAGGCTGAGGCAAGAGGATTGCTCAAGCCCTAGAGTCTGAGGTGCTGTGTGCTCTGATGATGGCAGGACACTCCACCCAGGGCAACAGACTGAAACTGATACTGATAAGGACACACACACACACACAAGTATATATATGTATATATAATATATAATTTTTTGTAAAATATCATTCAATATATTTTTGGGCAAAACCAATTGTGTATTTCTTCTAAAGATGATATATTTTTTCCTGTGACACATGATAATCTCATAAAGTAGCATTAATTAAATGGTTTTAGAAAATGAATGTGCACATTTTCATTCTGGGTAAACCTTATTTTTTCATTCTTCCCTTAGTAATTATTATCAACTTTATCTCTATTTTTTGGGAAAACTTGTATATACAGTCTTTTTTTTTGAGACAGAGTTTCACTATGTCACCCTTGAGTGCTGTAGAGTGCTGTAGCATCACAGTTCACAGCAAACTCAAACTCTTGCGCTTGCATGATTCTATTGCCTCAGCCTCCCAAGTAGCTGGGACTACAGGCAACCACAACAATACCTATCTATGTGTATACGATCCTTATTGCAAAATTATTGTTAGTTGTTAAGGAAGCCATAAAGATAAATGTATCTTATATCATTTATTTAATATTCATATTATAAAATTAAGATACAGATATGTCTGCAAACCCACAAAATACAGCTGTATAGATCGTAGATCTATAAGTTATTACCTGTAGTAAAATAAATAATTAATAAAGTTATTACCTGTAGTAAAAATAAGTTTAGATTATGTGGTAGGAGATAAACAGAAGTTGTATTAGTCTTCTCCAGAGAAATGGAACATGTATGACATATCAAGATATATAAAAGGAGATTAATAAGAGAATTAACTCATATGATTATAGTGGTCAAAAGATTTCCAAGCTGGAGCACCAGGAAAGCCACTGATGTGATTCACTGAGTCTGAAGGCTGGAGAACCAGAGGTGCTAATAGTATGATTCTCAGTTCAAAGGCCAAAGACAGAAAAATCAGGTGACTTTTGAAGTATATATTGAAGTTCAAAGGATAGCAAGAATCCAGAGAACCAAGAGATTTAATGTTCAAAAGTAGTAAAATATGGATGTCCCAGCTCCAGAGAAAGAAAGAATTCATGCTTTCTCTTTCTGTTTGTGCTTTGTGTGTAGGCCCTCAATGGAGTGAAGAATTTTCACCTACATTAGTTATGGCCAGAGCATCTTCACTCAGTCTACTAATTAAAATGCTAATCTCTTCCAGAAATGCACTCACAGACACATGCAGAAATGATGTTTTAGCAGCTATCTGGGTATCTTTAGCCCAGTCAAGCTGACATACAATATAAATCATCCCAGAAGTGAAGTTAGATCTGTTAAAAATGTTACTATGTACACTGAGTTGAAAAACAAGTAGGCCAGTTAGAAACATATGGAGAAACATAATGTTAGAAACATTATCAATAACTCTGATAATGACACAAAAGATTAGAATGAGATTAAAAAAAATAGAGTTCCAGAGGGGAATGAATAAATATTTGGTAACAGTCAGTGGGAATCCAATGCAGGAAAATGGAAGATAAGTTTCCAAGTCCCTAAGGCTAACTCTTAGAATAGCTTGCATTGTAGGCCAAGGAGGTTAGACTTAGTTTTGAAGACATCATAAGCCACCAATGCTATGGGTAAAAAATGTGAGCGTAATAACTGTATTTCTGGTTTGGAATTAAACAATCTGATGGCAGTGAGTAGAGGAAAACAAAGAGAAAGAAGAAGTTCAACAAATCATTATGGAATTATTGCAGTAAATGAGTTGAGGATTATTTGGAGCAAACACTTAAGTGGCATCAAGTAATGCAAAGAAGATAAGTAGGACAATAGTAGAAAATTACTTTAATGGAATTAATATATTTTGAATAAATAGTATAAAAAGTGAGAGTGAAGAAATAATCAGCTTAAGCTTTACTAGTAATTAATGATTGATCACCTATACCCTAGACAGAACATTAAGCACTGTAACTTAGGTAGGTGGGTAACTGTTCTTACCAAACAAAGTGTAAAAAGTGAATATTGAGATAGAATAATAAACCAAGATTTTAAAGTTTGGTATTATAATTTGAATAAAATTCTCATGTCTAATAAAATCAAAACATGTTCATAAATAATCAGTTTGAAACCTGCAAATTTAGCAGTGCAACTTGTAATTATAGGATTTTGATAAGTTCTTCTATGTACACATTTCTTTAATTAAACAGAAATTGCAGAAGATGAATTTGAAGCTCCATCACGAAAAATGAGACCAGTGGTAGATAAGGTTCAGAAAACTTGTTGCACATAAAATGTATTGACAATTTTAGGGCAAAATATATTAAAATAAGAATGAAAATATTTACAAGAAACCTGAAAACCTTTGCCTAGAAATGCACATGTAACCTATTTAATAAATGCTAAACTAGAAGAAGTTATGTGAAGCTGAAATACTACCTGCCTTGGAATGAAGAGTTGAGGCCTTTCCACAATCTTTCTTCACAAAGGTTGACAAATGTTTAGGCATTCTATTCTGTTTCCACAAAAATTCCCCCAAACAACTAAAGTTTTCCCAGACATGTTTGTTCTCAGCCCATCATTACTAATAACTGAGTAATTTCTTCTTCCCTTTTAACATCAACACATATACACACGCAGACCCACCCTCCATCACAGCTGTGGTTCCCCTTTTCTTTGTGATCCAGGTATTTGTAACTTGTACTACTTCTGCAATGAGCCTGACTGTCATTATAACCCATTTTTCTAACAATACATAAAACTGTTACAAGTTGGCCTGTTTTCTGGCGATCTTACTGTATGACTCCTGTAGTGGAATGTGTGGCTACTGTGAACTGAAAAGAACAAAACAAATATTCACTTCTGAGTCACTTGGGTCTGTAGGTACAATATCTACATATAAGTAACATGCGAGTAGCTGAAATTCCTTGTGGAATTCAACGTTTTTAACATTTTCATTGATATATTTTTCTTACAGGTTAGTTGAAACAAGTAATCCTATAACTCTATATCCAATGAACTCAAATATAGTCATTATTTCAATGATAAAGCAACACAGGGTAGAAAACTATATATATACTTTTATTTTGAATTTCAAAACATAAGACTTAAGTCCATTAAAGGCACAACCGTCTAGAACTCAAAACTCTTTTTGATTTTGCAAAGCTATACTCTGTGGATAGACACAGAAAATGTGCAGTTTAAAAAATTTGATGCTCCAATGTCAAGAAGAAGTTGATGCTGAATTAAGGTCACATAACACTCATGGCTACACTGTGAGTAGAGAGATGATTAGTGGTGCACTTAATTACAATTTTTATATCTTACAAAAAGTGTGAGGCAAGATATTGCCTGGACTGAACAGGAGAATTTGGGAGAAAGAAAATGAGTAACTGGAAGTTAGTTAGAACCCTACTCTCAGTAGTACCTTGGGGAAAAATAGAAAACTATAGAAAAAAATTAGAATCGCAGAGAAAACAGGAGATTTTTGCTCAGTATCTTTTCTTCACTTTTCAATGGAACTCTGAGGAGACAGCTGAGTGCGTACAGGTGTGTGTGTGTGTTTGTGTGAACACGTACCAAACACACTGAAATAGGAATTGTGGTTGTACAGCAACTTTGAATTAAGAGGTCTCAAGATAGCATTTCAGCCTTTCAAGCAATTGAGACAGAAATGCTTCTACCTCTCATGTAAAGCTAATTCAATTGAGCAAACAAGTTATAAAACAAAAGAAAAATAATTCTGAGAAACTTGGCTATTTGAAAACGTAATTCTTGAAATATTTAACTGTTTTAAATCACATCATAAACTACCAACCCCAAAATAAATTGATTTGAAGATTAGAATAAGATGCTATAGCATCTCTTCTGCTCCAAAAGCCAATCAGTGTTATCTTTGATTTTTGTTAGAGCCAATCAAAACTGTTGCTTTTTATGCTCTACAAGATATATAAGTCCACTCCAGTACTGAGACTAGTGTTTCCAAAGGCAGATCTCCTCCCTTACGCAACAAGTTCAATAAAGTCTTAATTTAAGTTGTTTCACAGTCGTGAAGTATTTTTTTTTAATTGAAGTCATCACTGACTCAGACAAACTCAGTCTTACATCTCTCAAGAATGACTACAATTATAAATGCATCTGTAATAGTAATTATGCGGTGGGTATGTTATTGCTATGATCTGATTACATATTACATGCTGGACCACTTATTTAACTTAAAATATGAGATGATTCTGTATATGGCAATGAATCTCTACCTAACATATTTGTACCCATATTTTAAAAAGAAATATTTGCTAAAATAAGCATGTCCTCCTAAGGAAACATGGCAAGGTAAGAAAAGAAAACCAACACTGAAGAGCTCCTAGATTTAGAGAAAAGATCTAAAAGCAAAATCAAAACAGTAAAAATAAGTAGAATTTTCCAAAAGAGGAGGAATAAGATAATAATGTCATGAGAGCCTCGGGGAGAGACGGTTATGAAAAACATGTTCAGTTACGCCAATATGTCTCCAAGGAATCCAAACAGGACTAGGAATACCTGCTTGGGAAAATAGTCCATTGTGGCAATTTTCAAGGAGTATTTCTTATAGAGTTATTTGACAAAATAGTAATATAATTGACAAAAGGGTAGTGCTAAAGTGTAGAGTAAATCTGTGACACACATTTTTAGAAATGTGTTAAAGAAGAAAAGGAGGTATAGAAGTATAAAGGAGGGCTGTGACTGTGGGTCAGTGAGTAGGGTGCTGGTTCAAACCCTGCCCCAGCCAAACTGCAACAAAAAATAGCCGGGCGTTGTGGTGGGCACCTGTAGTTCCAGCTACTCAGGAGGCTGAGGCAAGATAATCTCCTAAGCCCAAGAGCTGCAGGTTGCTGTGAGCTGTGATGCTACGGCACTCTACCGAGGGTGACAAAATGAGACTCTGTCTCTAAAAAAAAGAAAAAAAAGTAGAAAGAAAAAATAATCCAAAAAAAATATTTAAAGGATTTCTTAATAAAGGGGAATACTAGTAGATAAGCTACTAGAACCCAGTTTAATTGGGGAAAATAATTTCCTAATAAAAAGGCTAAATTTCCCAGCCACCTTTGTCAAAAGTATGGCCAGGGGACTAACTTCTGGCCAGTGTGATGAAGGACAAAAGTGGGACTTAAAGGATGTCTCCCTGAGAGGAGGGTCATACTCTTTTCCAACTCCTTCCTGTTGAGTAGTGGAGCTTCTGCTACAGAGAGCAAAGGCAAATATTATCAGAGGATAACACTAAGCAGATCCTGAAGATTCTATACCTTTGCTATTCACATATTTACACATATCCATTTGCTATTCAAGAAAAACATTTTTAATATCAGTCAAACCAAGGGAATAATTCCCCCAAATCTCCTTCAGATCCAATTCAGGTATGTAGTTATGTAGTCATAGAGTCATTAGAAATGTATGGGGAGTATGGTTCCTCCAGAGATCAGTAGCTAATAAATTAAAAATTATGTGTATATGTCCTTATATGCCCAGTGTTTAAAATTTGTAAATGAACATGATCATTACAAGAAATTTTATTTAAAAACAAAGAATTAGGCAGTTCCAGCTGTTGGTGCTTCCAGCAACAATAAGATTCTGCTAAGCAGAAATCTGGGTGTAGGTTGAGACACTTAGCCTGTCTAGTAGTCCCTAATTAAGCCTTCTGAGGAAACTTCTGTCTTCTGTTCTTTTATTTTGGGATTTGTCTTCTTTGACGTTGACTTTTTGATTGGCTATTGTCTGCCATGGTTACGTGTGACCTAGACTTGGAAAATGCACACTTCCTGGAGCAACGATTGTGGGAAGACAGAGATTTCTTTGTGAATTGTTCAAAGTGCCTCTAAAACTCTGCTGGTAGTATATTATCATTATGGTAATAGCGATCTTGTTACCTCAGAAGCACAAGTGAGCTGGTTGTTAACTTCAAGTCAGTTCCACATGAAAACTGCAACCACTGACTTCGAGCTTCAATTCTTTTGTATTTTGATGTTGTCTCAGTGCCCTGCACACCTCCTGAGTTATAAATGATGAACTATTCTCTTAAGGCCTGGCAGGGACAGCTACACATTTAATCTGATTTACTCTGTGTACTAGATTACATTGACCTCCATAAACAATTCAATATAAAGCAAGCAAACATCCGTGAGAAAATAAAACTCAGTGAAAATAGCCTCAACTTCTATTTCAGCATAGTTATGCACCTCTTCATTACTCTTCATTATTTCTTTCGTAATTCAGGATACACCTGCAATTGGCTTTTCAGACCCCAGATAATTCAAATCATGTAACTTTTAGGCAGCTTCAGTTGAAGGACTCATATTCTTTTTAACTTTACATTTTTCCATTTTTGCTTAAAGAAAGAATACCTAGGGCTGCACCTGTGGCTCAGTGAGTAGGGCACCAGTCCCACATACTGAGGGTGATCGATTCAAACCTGGTCCTGGCCAAACTGCAACAAAAAATAATAGCTGGTGTTGTGGTGGGGGCCTGTATTCGCAACTATTCGGGAGGCTGAGACAAAAGAGTCATGTAAGCCCAAGAGAGCTGTGACGCCACAGCACTCTACCAAGGGAGACAAAGTAAGACTGTCTCTTAAAAAAAAATAAAAAAGAAAGAATACCACTAGTTTCTTTGAAATATCACTCTCTTTGGAATATTTTTGAAAACTATAGGAAACAGCCTAAAAGTACTGATATTATGAGATTTTCCTTCCGTTTTCCTAATAGTCTGGGCACATAATCTGCCTTCCAGTTTATAGCAGGAAACAATTTAATCATTGATGAAATTGAATATTGTGAATTTTGTGCATTAGACATTATTTAGTCACCAATATCTGAGTTCTTCACACCTACCCAATTTACCTCACCACCTAATGTAATCATTTTCATTTTTCTTGCTTTTATGAGTTATTCACTTCCTCATTTTTTAAATTTTTCCCATTAATATGTGTACAGATCATCTATAGATTGTGCAGACTGTAAACCAGAAAGTCTGGTATGGATTCTGGGATTTAACATTTTTAAGAAGCTCTCGGTCGATATCAGAACTGCTAGTCCAGGATAACACTTTAATTAGCAAGATTAGTGTACCACTCTCCTGCTATCTATTAATTACTGTCTTTATCAGTGTTCTCAATTAAAAACAGCCAAATTTGCTCTGGTAGTTTAAACAGAAAGGAATTAATGACTGAATCTCACTCCTGGGAAGATCTGGAGGGCTGAATCAATAGACAATAGTGTGAGGCTCCAAAAACAAATCTCCACACCTCCTAGTGGACTCAGTCACAGAAGGAGTTGCTGTCTTTGCCAATATAAAGCAGAATATTAAGTTTGCCACAATAAGCACTGTTTTCAAACTATGTGCCTCAACAAACAACAAAAAGCTTCTACCATAGGCCTTCGATTCTATAAAAACTTTGGCTATTCCATAACCCAGCAAAATGGATTTTCTATTCCCTGCTCTTCTTAGGACTGTACTCAGTAATGATTCCAAACTTCACGAGAGTTTATTTCACTGGCAGAGCTAAAATAGCTCATCCTTCTAAATAGCTGTGACACCCCAGTAGCAAAGAGAGTATAAAATATAGTTTGCAACTTTCTACTTTGTTCTTACTAGAAGGTTGGCATGGGGAGATACAACAGACAATCCACCCCATTCATCTATCAAAATCAAATTTTCCAAAAAACAGATAATGGTCTTAAACTGCTTAGAAGGTTGAGGTAAGAAAGAAAGAAGTAGAAAAAAAGTTCAAGTTAGCGGAAATTTATATATTAAATTAATTGTATAATAAGTAATAGCAATTTTTAAAGTCAAACTGAATAGATAGATAGATAAATAGATAGATAGATAGATAGATAGGATAGATAGATCAAAAAAGAAAACAAGAAAAATGAAATTTTTCAAAGAAAGTATTTACATCAAAAGGAATAATTACTAGATTTCTTATCTAAACATATCAGGCTAAAAAAGATTTTCCTGTGCTGAAAGCATAGTCAGTCAATTTTTTGTATAGCTACCCATTCCTAGGTATATTATTTCTTTAAGTTTGGGTTAAATAAAGTATTTATTTTTCAATCCTGTCAACTCTAAAAATATTAATGTGCACTGCTTCACTCAGGGAAGAGGAGATATAAAAAAAGCCAATAGCTATTTTATGACAATTATTCTTGAGCATATATCATTAGGTTTGATGCTCCTCAAAATTATACACTTAGGCCGGAGACATAGGCTGAAATCCAACATTTTATAGCACTTTATCTTCATTTTTATTTTTTATTTTCTCTTTTTTTGTCTTATATTTTACAAATGTAGTTTTCCTCACCTGATAAAAATTAGATCATCAAAATTGGAAGTAGCAAAACTCAACAAAGTGTTAATTATTCTGCTTTGCTACCAATTGCCATATTTATCAAGTAATATATAAGGTGAAAATTTGGACAGCAGATTTGAGATCTAAACATTTTATAAATCTTTTGGATGTTATAGTCATATTACATTTTTATAGAACCAGCTGCATACTCTTCATTACCTAAGAATACTTCAACTGTTAAGTTTCTGCATACTTTACTGGTTGAAGTGAATATATTAGTAGTTAAATTTGCATATACACTGATTGCCCTGAATATTTTGCAAATGTATATGTTGTTAAGTGTAAAAATTATCTAAGTAGTTGTGTCCATTAAGAAGACTAAAGCATATGACATAAAATCAACTGAGTTGTGAAAATTCTTTTCTTCATTTCTCTTTTCTTAATCTGCTACTAATATGAAAGATTGTTCTGGTAAGTTTTTAATTGAATTGTCAATTATTTAAAAAATACAACTGTTGTTTGATAATCTGGTGTATTGGTTTAGCAATGGAGCCTGATTGCTTTAAGATGAAAAGAAAAACGTTAGGTTAAAAAAGAATTCACCTCATTAGCAGTACATCTTCTTCCCTTATTGATATAATAAAGAGATAAGTCCTTTACTTTATATGTTAAGGAATGTTTTTTAGTGAAAGAACATGAATGAAGAGTAGAACTGACAGGTTCTCTAACAGGCAATGTGTAATTTAAGAATAGGGAAGTAACCATTTGACCACAATATTATGTTCCTGTATTTGCCATGATCCTGGTATTATTGCCTTTCCACATTCTGTTTCCTTTATTCAGAGGAGCCTTTCTCCCTTATATTTTATAAATGCCAATTATTCTTTCTCTTTATGTCTCCTCACCATTGGAAAGATTTCCCTAATTAAATCTCGACCTTCATTATATACCCTTGTTCCTGATGTACTGTCTGCACAGCCCTGTCATGGATTTGTCCAGCTTTCACTTGATTCCCAGTCTCCTGGTCTGTATCTCTTACCAGCCTGCATGTCTGTGGCACACAGCAAACACCCAGAAGTACAACCTCAGTGAGCAAGAGTTTTGCAATATCCTGTGAGCAAGAATGCACATACAGCTATAATTGCATTTATTATCTACGTTTACCTTTTATGACAATTTTTACTGTACTTAAGCACATAACAGATGACTTTTTAAGTATTCAATATAATATTGTGAACTGAAAGGCAGTCTTGTAGGAAAGATTTGTAAAACTTTTACACTTTGCGTAACTGAAGCAATTCTTTGATGAAATAATTTTTTAATAATAAAATTGAGTATTGTAGGAAATGGGTCAGTTATACTTATCTTTCCTTTGCAGAAACACTCTGATATTAAATTGTCCTTACCATAACAGTATGTATACAAAATATATTCTCACTTACATT
>CAUYON010173932.1:0-13757 GCA_963573935.1 Arctocebus calabarensis | reverse complement strand
GTAAAGCGTATGAATGGCACATGGCAGATATAAAGACACATTCCCAAGGTGAAAAAGGAAGACCTGGGCGGCGCCAGTGACTCAGTGAGTAGGGCACTGGCCCCATATACCGAGGGTGGTGGGTTCAAACCCGGCCCCAGCCAAACTACAACAAAAAAATAGCTGGGCATTGTGGCGGGTGCCTATAGTCCCAGCTACTCAGGAGGCTAAAGCAAGAGAATCACCTAAGCCCAGGAGCTGGACTTTTCTGTGTGCTGTGACACCATGGCACTCTACCGAGGGCAACAAAATGAGACTCTGTCTCAAAAAAAAAAAAAGTCTCGGCGCCTGTGGCTCAAGTGGCTGAGGCGCCAGCCACATACACCTGAGCTGGCAGGTTCGAATCCAGCCTGGGCCCACCAATCAACGAGGACAGCTGCAACCCCAAAAAAAAAAAAAAATAGCCAGGCGTTGTGGCGGGCGCCTGTAGTCTGTCTTAGCTACTTGGGAGAAGGAGGCAGGAGAATCGCTTGAGCCCAGGAGTTGGAGGTTGCTATGAGCTGTGATGCCACAGCACTCTACCCAGGGTGATAGCTTGAGGTTGTCTCAAAAAAAAAAAGAAAGAAAGAAAAAGGAAGACCCACAGAGAAGTTCTCTGCATCCCAGGCCACTATCCAGGCCACATCTTGGAGCACAGTGTCTTTATATGTCAGGCTAGAAAGCCTCCCAGATCTCACGCTGTGTGGCTTCTTGTAGCTGCCTGGCCTCAGCTTGCCTCCCCCAAGGCCCATCCACTACTCAGGGCTGGAATGGCTTTCAGATGTGTTAATGCGTATGCAGACCTTGGAAAATAAAGGGCCCCTAATGTGAGTCAAGTCCTGGAAAAAAGATTACTCCATGAAAAAATCAGGTTAGAAAACACTTTGTAGGTGCGGTGGTTCATGCCTGTAATCCTAGCACTCTGGCAAGCCAAGGTGGATGGATTGCTTGAGCTCACAAGTTCAAGACCAGCCTGAGCAAAAAGCGAGACCCCCGTCTCTACTAAAAATAGAAAAACTGAGGCCAGAGGATCGCTTGAGCCCTAGTTGGAGGTTGCTGTGAGCTATGACACCATGGCATTTTACCCAGGGCAACAGCTTGAGACTCTGTCTCAAAAAAAAAAACAAAAAAGAAAAAAGTTTGTACATGCTTATCTGTATCTGCATGTATCTTGATTGACACACAGAACACTGCCTGGGTGTGTATCCCAGGCTGGAGGACAGACTTCTGTGTACTGCATGCCCTTTTGTCATGTGCATGTTAGCTTTTCAAAAAAACTTACTTAAAAGTAATTTTTTTATAAAGCTCAGGAGTATACAGGATGCGTGGCCCTGAACAGAGTAATTCTTATAAAATACACAGTTGTCTACCAGCTCATTGAAAGAAACTTTTTTTTTTTTTGAGACAAAGTTTCACTCTGGGTAGAGTGCTGTGGCATCCTAGCTCACAGCAACCTCAAACTCTTGAGCTTAAGCGATCCTTCTGTCTCAGCCTAAACCTAAGACTACAGATGCCCACCACAATGCTCAGTTAGTTTTTCTATTTTTTTTGAGACAGAGCCTCAAGCTGTCGCCCTGGATAGAGTGCTGTGGCATCACAGCTCACAGCAACCTCCAACTCTTGAGCTTAAGCAATTCTCTTGCCTCAGTCTCCCAAGTAGCTGGGACTACAGGTGCCCGCCACAATGCCTGGCTGTTTTTTGGTTGTTGTTGTCATTGTGGCAGGCGCCTTAGCCGCTTGAGCTACAGGCACCAAACCATTTTTTCTATTTATTTTTAGTAGAGACAGGGTCTCTACCTCTCCTTCTGAGAGTAGTTTCAAATTCCTGAGCTCAGGTAATCTACCCACCTCAGCCTCCTAGAGTGCTAGGATTATAGGTATAAGCCACCCCACCTAGCCATCAAGAAAGACTATTATCAGGAGCATCTCTGAGGAGAGGGATGGATTTCTTTATTCTAGTTTGCTTTTTTGTCATTGCTAAGCCTTATTCTTCTTTATTTTTTTAATTTTTATTAAATCATAATTGTGTACATTAGTGCAATCATGGGGCACAATGTGCTGACTTAACATACAATCTGAAATATTTTCATTGAACTGTTTAATAGTCTTTATGGCATTTTCTTTTTTTTTTTTTTTTTGAGACAGAGCCTCAAGCTGTCACCCTGGATAGAGTGCTGTGGCATCACAACTCACAGTAACCCTCAATTCCTGGGATCAAGAGAGTCTCTTGCTTCTGCCTCCCAAGTAGCTGGGACTACAGGAGCCCGCCACAACGCCTGGCCATTTTTTGGTTGCAGCTGTCATTGTTGTTTGGCGGGCCCGAGCTGGATTCAAACCCGCCAGCTCAAGTGTACATGGCTGGCACCTTAGCCCACTGAACCACAGGCACTGAGCCCTTCATGGCATTTTCTTAATCACTTTTCTTTCTTTCTTTTTTTTTTTTTTAAAGCTCCAGCCCTTTTATTTATTAATGTATTTATTTATTTTGCAGTTTTTGGCTGGGGATGGGTTTGAACCCACCACCTCTGGCATATGGGGCCAGTGCCCTACTCCTTTGAGACACAGGCACCACCCACCTTATTATTCTTTTTGTATTAAGTTTGTTTGTTTATTTGTTTTTTGAGACAGAGCCTCAAGCTGTCTCCCTGGGTAGAGTGCAATGACATCACAGCTCACAGCAACCTCCAAATCCTGGGCTCAAGCAATTCTCCTGCCTCCACCTCCCAAGTAGCTGGGACCACAGGCACCCACCACAACACTTGGCTATTTTTTGTTGCAGCCATCATTGTTGTTTGGTGGGCCCAGGCTGGATTCGAACCCGCGAGCTCAGGTGTATGTAGGTGGCACCTTAGCAGCTTGAGCCACAGGTGTGAAGCCAAGTTTTTTTTTTTTTTTTTTGAGACAGAGCCTCAAGCTGTGACTATGGATAGAGTGCTGTGGCATCACAGCTCACAGCAATCTCCAATTCCTGGGCTCAAGCGAGTCTCTTGCCTCCGCCTCCCAATAGCTGGGACTACAGGTGCCCACCACAACGCCTGGCCATTTTTTGGTTGCAGCTGTCGTTGTTTGGCGGCCTGGGCTGGATTCGAACCCACCAGCTCATGTGGCTGGCGCCTTAGCCCGTTGAGCCACAGGCGCCGAGCCCCAAGTTTTTTTTTTGAGACAGAGTCTTACTTTGTCACCCTTAGTAGAGTGCTGTGGTGTCATAGCTCACAGCAACCTCAAACTCTTGGGTTCAAGTGATCCCCTTGCCTCAGCCTCCCCAGTAGCTGTGACTATAGGTGCTTACCACAATGCCCAGCTAGTTTTAGAGACGAGGTCTCACTCTTGCCTGGGCCTCCCAAAGTGCTAGGATTACAGCTGTGAGCCACTGTGTCTGGCCATGCATTAAGTTTTTTAATTAGAAAAATAAAATCACAGGGCGGGGCATGGTGGCTTATGCCTATAATCCTAGCACTCTGAGAGGTTGAAGTGGGTGGATTGCCCTGAGCTTACAAGTTCCAGACCAGCCTGAGCCAGAGCGAGACCCCAGTCTCTAAAAAAGTAGCCGGGTATTGTGGCAGCACCTGAAGTTCCAGCTACTTGGGAGGCTGAAGCAAAAGAATCACTTGAGCCCAAGAGTTGGAGGTTGCTATGAACTATGTTGTCACGGCACTCTACCCAGAGCGACAAAGTGAGACTCTGTCTCCAAAAAGAAAAAGAAAATCACAGAAACATCACTGAGGCTTTTGGGGCTTGGTCTAAGCTTCCTATCTGCTGCTTGGCCCTCTGAGAACCCTCTGTTTAGTTGAAGGCAGAATTCCAGAGCCTGGGGCCTTGATCTTCACAGCTCTGGGACACCCCAAACTTCTGGTTTAAGGGAATCCACAACCACCAGCCCATGTGCAGGAGGACTGAGCCCAACCAGGAATGTAGGGGATAGGAGAGAATGGTTTAGTTGCTGTGCCATAAACATAGCTGTGGGCAGCACTTTACAAAGAATGTGAAGCCCAGTCCACCAGGAAGGGATGAACTGGGGTATTTCTGGGCTGCTGCTGGTCAGGCCCTGGGTTTTCTCATCTGTGAGATGAACATGTTCATAATACCCACATCAAGTGGGCGGCGCCTGTGGCTCAGTGAGTAGGGGGCTGACCCCAAATACTGAGGGTGGAGGGTTCGAACCTGGCCCTGGCCAAACTGCAACAAAAAAAATAGACAGGTGTTGTAGTGGGTGCCTGTAGTCACAGCTACTCGAGAGGCTAAAGTAAGACAATCACCTAAGCCTAAGAGCTGGAGGTTGCTAAGAGCTGTGACATCACAGCACTCTAATGAGGGCGACAAAGTTATACACTGTATATAAAAAAAAAAAAAATACCCACATCAAGTGACTACACAAGGCTTGACATAATAACATTCAGCAAATGTTGACTTCCTTTTGTTAAAAGATTTTAGACATTGACTTGGCACATGTAGCACAAGACCAGTCAAATACACTGAGGGTGGCAGGTTTGAACACGGCCTGGGCCAGCTAAACAATGACAACTGCAACAAAAATAGCTGGACATTGTGGCGGGTGCCTATAGTCCCAGCTACTTGGGAGGCTGAGGCAAGAGAATTGCTTGAGCCCAAGAGTTTGAGGTTGCTGTGAGTTATGACACCACGGCACTTTACCAAGGGTGACAAAGTGAGACTGTCTCAAAAAACAAAAAAAACAGGGCAGCACCTGTGGCTCAAAGAGCAGGGCGCCAGCCCCATAGGCCGGAAGTGGCAGGTTCAAACTGCAAAAAAAAAAAAAAAGATTTTAGACTATTTAAAGTTCTAAAGCCATATGTACAGATAACTTAAATAAAATGAACCTTGTCCCCACTTGGAGAGAGGACCTAGAGAGGGAGTGGTGGTTAAATGGCAACTTGGGTCTTATCTGCAATGTTTCGCTTTTTTTTTCTTTTTTATTTTTTTTTGAGACAGAGTCTCACTATGCCAAGGCATCACAGCTCACAGCAACCTCAAACTCTTGGGCTTAAGCAATTCTCTTGCCTCAGCCTCCCAAGTAGCTGAAATTACAGTGCCTGCCACAACTCCCAGCTATTTTTTGTTGCAGTTGTCATTGTTGTTTAGCTGGCCCTGGCTGGGCTGGAACCCGCCAGCCTCGGTGTATGTGGCTGGCGCCATAACCACTGTGCTACGGGCGCCTAGCCAATGTTTCACTTTTTCTTAGCAAGGAGAATATAGTAATAATTGCTTTTGTAGTTAAAATTAATTAAAAATATCATTTAAAATAATATATCAGTAAAATATAGTATATTACGTGGCACATTTAATAAATAATAAAATATAATTTTGTGAATTAAGTTTGTAGCATCACCACAGAAAAGAAAATTGCCCAATGATGTGCGGCTCCCCGGGTCCAGTGTTTATCCCATGGGTGGGGCGGCGGGAGGGCGCTGGGCGCTGTCCGAGGTACTGACGCGCGTGCCCGCGGGCTCCTTGGAAATCAACCGAGTGGCGAGACCGAGCCGCAGGGACGTTCAAGACCCCCGAGACCCCAAACAACAAACCCCAACCGCCCCCGCCACCCGCAGCATCACCATGACCAAAAGGCGGCGCTGGTGGGACACGGACAGCTCTCGCTCGCTGCCAGGGTCGGGCCCTCCCCCCGAGGCTCCGCCCAGCAGCTGGAGGTGGGGTCACCCTGGGAGTCTTGACAGCTGGCGGGGGCGCAGACAAAGGCTCCTTCCAGACGGCTCAGGACTGCCCTGACCCTCGAGGGGAGAAGAATGGGGCCGCAGCCCACAAAAAGAAACCAGGATGGGGGTCTAGACTCACCTGTTCCTGTTGGGGGGTGGTGAGTCCCCTGTCACCTTGCCCCTCCCTTGTGTGTTATTGCAGGCAAGTGACTCAGCTTCCCAGAGCTTCCACTTTTCTTATTCCTTGGCGGGGGTGGAGGGCGAGGGGGTCAGACCCACCTCATCACACTCTTGTGTTAAAGCACAGGGCACAGTACACAACCCAACACATGATGGCGACTATGATTGCCAGAAGAGTGTGTTTGCTCCCTGATCATCCTCACCTCCCTCCTCCATCCCACCCTACCGGTAGCCAGTTCCCTTCCCAGCATAGATGGGCCCTTGTGCTAAGCCAGACACTACCCTGGGGGTGGGGGGCAAGAGCAGGAAAGCAGCCCTTTTGGCCACCAGGTCAGTTTCTGCTGGTGACTGTCAGGGAAAATCTGTCACCGCCCCACCATCTGCAGCGCACACTAGCTATGGGTGTGGGAAAGAAGAATGGACAAGAAATGTCCTGTTTGTGGTGTGGGAGCTGAGCAGGCCAATCCTCTGCACAGGGCCTGGCCCAGGGGGGCTTGGAACTTGATCTCTGGAAGCCTCCAGGGCAGGAGGGCTAGAAAGAACCACTAAGCTGCACTACACTGGTTACCACAAAGGGGACAGTGGGAAAGAGAGACTATCTTTCATGCCTCAAGAAAATTTACTTCTCTGTTGTTTGCACTGTTAAAAAAGGATCAAATATTAATTGTTTAAACAAACATAAGAAAAACAACTCAGAAGGGATAAAAAGTAATGGGAAGACCTAAGTGTCACTATGCTGAGGAGCAGAACCAATCTCAGCCCAGCATTCAGGTAGCTGCCTCTGCCCACAGAGCTTCAGGAGTCTGTGGTGTGGACTTGACCTCTAGTCCTGGCCCAGGAGCAGATGGTCAGGGCAGGTCTAGACCCTGTGATGGCATCACTGAGCCCTCGGCCCCTACCATCAGGCAGGGCAGCCATCAGACTACCCTGGGGGCCCTCACTTGATCTGCAGCCACTGTTCCCTACTATCTCCCTCCTCCAGCCCTCTCCTTGGCAGGAACAGCTGTCTCATGGGGTGATTAGGAATCTTCCAGCTACTGGGCCTCTCCCCTCCCACCCCTCTGGAGGCACCTCACCCCAGAGCCAAAGTTGCAATTTACAAGTCAGCCACGTGGCCGCCAAGCCCAGTAGTAATTAGCTTTTTGTTCCAGCATGGTTTCTATGGCAACACCCTCCAGCGGAAACCTTCCCCAGCCCCTCGCCCCTCCAGGACCTGTCTCCACCCCTGCCTCCTCAAGAGTCCCAGCTCAGCACCATCCTAAGCTGGGTCCCTGGCCTTGGTCCTGACAAAGCCATTCCCCCGCCCCCATGTGGTTTTGAGGGAGACCCGCCCAACCTGAGGCCCAGGGCAGCCCCTGCAGGAGCCCCCCGCTCTCAGTCCCACAGTCTGTGTGACCTTCGGCAAGGGACACGACCTCACGAGCTCAGCAGCGATTAGATCGCCTCGGGAGTCTCCCTTCACGGCCACTGCACCAATATCCGTGAGGTGGGCTAACAATGCGGGAGCCCTCCACACCCCAGGATTTTGTTCCCACACCCAGTCTCCAGAATGGTAGGCCCTGGCGGAAGGTGCAGTCCCGAACGAAGGGGATTTGCCCAGGCGGAGCTGCGCTGAGGGAGAGTCCGGTCCTAGACCAAGGTCACCCTGAGTCCAGGCCCAACCCCTCCAACAAAGGAACAGGGTGGGGCTAGGAAGCTCAGGGCTGTCAGACCGAGGTTAGGGACCGCGGAGCAGCTCTGGTCTCTAGGGATACATTCGGTTCCTCGTGGAGGGGATTTGAGAAAAGGAAATCGCTGGGGCTCGGGAGAGAGCCCCACCCAAACCTAGGGGGACACGCCCAGATAGCTCCCCGGAGGCACCTGCAGAGGCACTGACGTGGATGGACCTGCGCCCGACAGCCTGAGGTCACCTGGGCAGGGCCAGAGGAAAAGGAGGACTCTTGAGTCCTGGCCGTGCGGCGCACAGCTGGGCACGTCTCTTTGTTCCCAGCTTCGGAGTGGCGAGTGTGGCTCGGGTGCAAGCACCTCCCTCCCCGGGGCTTGCTGCGGTGGGGACTCGGGACAGGCAGGAGGTGGGGGTGGCGTGCAGCCTCACCTTGGCCCCGATCTGGTTGCCGCACTGGCCGGCCTGGATATGCACGATCTCCCTCATGCTGGGCGCGTCTGCGGGCGGGTGCGGGACCGGAGCAGGTGGGCCGGGCTGGCTGCAGAGGGTCGGCAGCCCCCGCTGCCAGCTCTTATAGCCGCGCGCGCCCGCCGCGCCCCGTGACGTCACCGCGGGCGACCAATGGGAGGCGCCGCCGCAGCGGGAGGCCCAGGCTCCGCAGCATCAGCACCCAGCCCGCGCCCGCCCCCGCCCCCGCCAGCCCGGCCCCCCTCCCCCGCCCACCCGCCACCCGGAGCTCGGAGGGAAGGACTGGCTCCCTAGGAGCTGTGGAGGGGGAGTGGTGCCTCCAGGGAGGACAATAGAAGCCCCCTTGGCACCCTGCTCTCGGCTGCCCTCTTGGGATCCGCCCCGGCGGCTACCCCACCCTGCGGCTTTGTGAAGGGGGCCCTTGTTCCCACACGCCTTGAGGGACCAGCTGCCTATCTGTGGCAGGAGAGCACTTTGAGCTTTGCGGGATTTTTTGAGATTCGGGAGGCGTAAAGTGGCTGGTGAGAAGAAAGCGTCCGAGCAGGGCTCAGAAGGGATGTGAGCACAGAAGGGTGGGGCGGGTTAGACGTCGAGCTTCCAGTGCCGCTGTCCTCTGCAATGGAGGATGCTGCTGCCCCTCCTCCTCCGCGGGGGCTACCGTGAGGATCCGGACAAACCTCCGATATGGGGATGCTCTGTGCCCCTGGCAGGCAGCCGCTGCTCAAAATATCGGTGTCAGGAATCGGCTTTAGAACACGCAAGCCAGGCGAGAGACAGACCTAGCTGGGGGTGCTGGGCAGTGGGTTCTGACTCACTCGCTGATGTGCGTGTCCTGTGTGTGCATGGAGACTGTGTGTACATGGGGGAGAGGGTCCACTGTCAGAGAAGAGAGGTGGGAGAGAATGAAATGGATGTGCAACAGAGGCCTTATACTAACACACACACACCACTGCCCTAATCTCCTGGGCTCAGGTGTTATAGTGATACCACTGTGTACTGTCCTTCTGAAATTTCGATAACTACAATGTATGCACAGACCACAATCAGCATTCATTTCACAAAGTGAGCAGAGAGCAGGCCTGCAACACCTGTGTCGGGTCTGTGTGGCTGGGCTCTGTACCATCTCTCTTCCCTCAGGAGAAACTCCTCATTTCGGGAAGTCTAGAAATGGGTCTTTTGTTCTCAAGAGATGCCCCTCCCCTACAATTTGTCATGACGTAGCTTTCTGTGGTTGGTTTCCAGCTGCCTGGGGCCCCTCCCTGTCCCTGTCCAAGGGGTCCTGGATGAGCCTTTAGCTGTGTCTTCTTGAGTAGGAAAAAGCTTTGCAGCACCCTGTAGGCCAGCACCGCCTCCCTACAGGGAGGGCATCAGGCCAACCAGCTCCTCCCCTATTCCCAGAGGTTTCTGGTGCCAGGCTCCAGGCTGACTCACCGTCCTGTCTCCCAGCAAAGGCTGGCCCTGCCGGGAACCAGTTCCCTGCCCTGAGTGCCAGTGGAGGCCACTTCAACCTCCACTAAGCCTGTCTCAGGAAGGGGCACAGCTCAGCGCCTGTGGAGGAAATCAAGGTGGGCTCTTCAGCAAGAAGGGAGGGCCTAGGGGTTCCACTATTCCTCAGCACCAGGCAGCATCAATATTCACCACACAATATGCCTCCCCTGGGCCTGTTCACTCCTGAAGCCCTGGGCAGACTCACCTCACCTCATCCTTAGAGGCTATGCTGCAGATATTCCAAAGCTGAGCACTGATGCCTGCACTTCCAGAAGGGCAGTGCTGGGCAGACCTAGCCCTAGCTTCCCCCTTACCATGGACCCCTTTGGGAAACTCAGATGGAAAACTCAGATGGGCTCCTTCACAGTGTGTCCTGGCTGGAAGGGCTACTGGGATAGGGCTAGGTCACGCATGGTCACATGAAGGACTGGGATATAGGGTCCTGCCTCAGCTTCAGCTGGGTGGCCTGAATATTGCAGAGCCTTGTCTCCACAGGGTAACCGGGGTGTAGGGGCACTGAAGCTGCTGCCCTTTGCTCTGCGTTGGAGTTTGTAACTACAGAGAGAAATCCAATAATTATTCGGGTGGGACTGACTGGGTTCTCTGAGGCTGTGGTCATCTCACCTGGGCAGGCCAGTCATGGTCTCTGGGACTTTCTACTCCACTCCAGGCTCTCCCAGACTTGCCACCTTCTTCTCCCCCATGCCTATACCCTCAAACTTAAAGCAATTTCTGGAAGGGACCAAGACAGATATCATGAGTCTGCATCTGAGCACATTTATTATCAGACTGTTTCCTGACTCTGAGCTCCCAAGCACTGGTCACTGATTGAGGACAACAGCTTCTACTGCAGATAAGGCAGGCATCTGCCAGGGCTGTCTGCTGGGGCTGGATTGGTGCAGACAGACAGGTCAGACTGCAGCTCACTGGCCACCACTGAACCTTAGACCTGGTTCTAGACAGGGTCAGCCCCTGCCTCTTACGGGGCAGAGAGTTTACTTCCTCCTGAAATAACCATTTAATGGTTGTGCCTGAATATTTCTGGTTATAAAGCCGTTTCTTCTGAGGCGATCTCAGGAGCAGCACTTCTCAGTGGCCTTGTCGCTCTTTCATCCTAGAGACTTCACCTCCTGGCTGGCAAGTTGGCAGCAAAGATGGGGTGGAGGCCAGGCATGGTGGCTGGTGCCTATAATCCCAGCACTTTGGGGAGGATTGCTTGGGGCCAGGAGTTTGAGAGCAGCAATATAGTGAGACTCCATTTCTAACAAACATTTAAAAAAATCAACCAGGCATGGTGGTGCAGGCCTGTAGTCCCCATACTACTCAGAAGGTTGAGGCAGGAAGATTGCTTGAGTCTAGGAGTTTGAGGCTGCAGTGGGCTGTGATGATGTCATTGCACTGCAACCCAGGTGACAGGAGACCCTGTCTCAAAAAGAAAAAAAAAAAAAAACAGTGGTGGTCCTGGGGACTTCTCCAGGAGTGGGGAGAACATGGGTCCTACCCTTGGTGACTAGAGCTTCAGGCTCCACAACCTCCCCAGCTCATCCCCACACCTGCTGTTGAAGTATCCTTCCTGGAGATTCACATTCATTCCTCTTCCTGGTCCCAGAAGGTCTGTGCTTCAACAACTTCATGGGTCATTTAGTTCATCCGGGACCAGGCCACATAATGTCACCACCTCCCTCTGCCCAGACGCTGATCTGGAGGCCGGAAGCTGCTCCCTGCTCACCAGGAGAACAGCAGCACCTCCTTGAGTGTCTTGCGGAGCTCCTGGCTGCGGAAGGCATAGATGAGGGGGTCAACAATGGCATTGCAGATGATGAGAGCCAGGAAGAGTTTGAAGTTCTTGAAGACACAGCTGCAGGTCGGGTGCTGGGGGCAGACAGCGATGAGTGTGAGGTGCAAGAAGAAGGGGCCCCAGCACAGCAGGAAGACTCCCAGCAGGATGGTGAGGGTGGCAGCACCCTTAAGGCCAAAGCCCTGCTGGACCAGGCACTGCCTCTTGTGGAGCCGGGTGATGCCCTGGACATGCTGGCATGCTTGGGTGAGCATGTGGGCATACAGCACAGCCATGAGGACAAGCATGGTGAGGAAGAAGACCACGAGGCAGAGAAGGACAGCCGTGCGGTCATAGTAGGTGATGAAGAGGATGCTGGAAAGGATGCTGGCTGCCCAGACAGCTGCAGTGGCCCACTGTGCCCGTGATAGTGTCACAATGCTGTGATATCGCAGCGCATAGAAGATGGAGATGTAGCGGTCCATGGCGATGGCGCCCAGAAAGCAGAGGCTGGACACCATGGAGCTGCAGATGAGCACATCGATGACGTTGTCCAGCTGCTGCACCACGGTGGCCTGCACAGCCAGGGCACCTGTCTCCAGCAACAGCATGACAGCTGTCTCTAGCACGTTGCTCACGCTCACTAGCAAGTCAGACAGGGCCAGGCAGCATATGAAGCAGTACATGGGTGAGTGCAGGTTGCGGTTCTTGGCGATAGCAGCAACCACCAGCATGTTTTCCACCAAGCTCACTAGCCCCAGGCAGAGGAAGAGTCCATTGGGGACAGACACCTCCAGGCACTGGGGTCCTGACTGGTTGGTAGCCAGCCTGAGGCTAGGGGTGGCCATGAGGGTGGAGTTCAGGGAGCCCAGCAGGCTCCTCTGGGACCCCTGTGCAGTCATAGTCCCGCCCAGGGAACAGAAAGAGGCCAATGAAGGACCCCGAATTCAAACTGGTGCCCACCCTCCAGGCATCCTACTCAGCTCATAATGCCTGCCTCATTCCATCTGGGCACCCCCAGATCTGCCCTCACACTCACCCTCTCCCAGCCTGGACACTTCCTGGCCAGAACTCTGAGCTCTGTGGCATTGGCCTTCTGGGCTCAGGGAATCTCACTCCTGATGTGAAAAAACCCAACCCTCCCCTTCCCTCCCTGCCTGTTCTCTGGAGACTGCTCAGGTTGGGGCATTTCTATACCTCTCACCTCCTCCTGTCTTCTCTGTCACTTGACTCTGATAGCTCTGCCACCTCCTGCCTCCTTGGGCCAGGGATGTGCTGAGGTCCCAGGAAGAATGGAGCTTTTCTCTGTATCTCTAAAGTTACCCTCAGAGCCCCTCCTTCAAGGGCAGCCACATGATGGGCGTGTGCCCAGGGTGCGAAAACACCCCACTGCACCCAGTCTACCACCAGGTGGCGTGCCCAGCACCCAGGGAGGCTCTGAGAGCCACCTCTTGGGTCCTGTGCACAGTATGGCTATCTCCCCTTTGCATTCAAAGCCAATATAGCCTGGCCCAATGTCCCTGGCCTGGTCACCAGTGTCCAGGCACCTTGGACCTGCCCATGCATGCCTGTCTTCAAAGCTCCTCTCTTCCAGAACCATCTCTAACATCTCCTTCTTGGAGCTGTCCTTACCCCCGACTCCCCCAGTCACTCTAGTTAGCACCCCCAGCCCCCATCTTCACCCCATATCAGAAACTCCCTGAGGACAGAGGCACCCTCCATCTCCAGGAACTGAGTGTGCTTTGCTGGAGCTGCATGACACTGGGGGTGTGAAGCTGGGCAAAGGCTGATAGGGCCCCAATGCCTCCTCTTAGGGTTAATGCTTTAAGGTACCCCTCATACTGCTCTAGTCCCAGTTGCAATGCTGGGTGGAGGATTCGTTCTTGGGAGCTGGCTGGAGGGAGAGTTTCCTGGTGGCATCTTCAGGACCCTTCAGTCACCTCTTGCTCTTGTTCATCTCCACTGGAGCACCCCTGCTGCAGCTGCCCCCCTGCAGGGGTGCCCCTATTTCTGCTGCAGAAAGGTCTCAGGCCATCAAAGAGGACTTGTTGCCTCGAGCCTTGGTGGGCTGACAGCTACAGGGTGAGGACATGGCCCCAGAAGCCAGCAGGGATGGGGAGGGCTGCACTCCCACCTTGGGCACCCCCAGCACCTCCTCACTGAAGACCACACCTATGCTGACAAAAACCTTCTGAAGGTGGAGGTTGGAGGAGAAATGGAATAGTTTGTTCTATTTATAGGTGGAGAGAGTGAGGCTCTGAGAAAGACAAGTGACTTGTCCAGTTGGCCATGATAGGCTTGAGGGCAGTGCTAGTGTTTTCAAAGTATCTGTGTTACTTATGTTAAAATCTGTTCTTTCAGGGCGGCTCCTGTGGCTCAGCGAGTAGGGCGCCGGCCCCATATACCGAAGGTGGCGGGTTCAAGCCCGGCCTCGGCCGAACTGCAAAACAAAAAAATAGCCGGGCGCTGTGGCGGGCGCCTGTAGTCCCAGCTA
>CAUYON010173931.1:0-24340 GCA_963573935.1 Arctocebus calabarensis | reverse complement strand
CTGAAATGTTTTTTCTAAATTAAAGCAACAACTTACTTGAATGTTTGAGAAAATACTAAAAGGCGAATAAGATGAAAAAGTGAAAAAACTGTGTCTACAATTTTACATTCATCACATTCCTTAAAGCTCCACTGTGCCCTTTTTCTTTCTTTCTTTTTTTTTTTTTTTTTTTTTGAGACAGAGCCTCAAGCTGTCACCCTGGGTAGAGTGCTGTGTCATCACAGCTCACAGCAACCTCCCATTCCTGGGTTCAAGCGAGTCTCCTGCCTCCGCCTCCCAAGCAGCTGGGACTACAGGAGCCCGCCACAACGCCTGGTCATTTTTTGGTTGCAGCCGTCATTGTTGTTTGGCGGCCCAGGGCTGGATGCGAACCCGCCAGCTTAGGTGTACGTGGCTGGCGCCTTAGCCCCTTGAGCCACAGGTGCCGAGCCTCCTTTCCCTCCCTTCCTTCCTTCCTTCCTTCCTTCCTTCCTTCCTTCCTTCCTTCCTTCCTTCCTTCCTTCCTTCCTTCCTTCTCTCTCATCAAACCGTGGACTTCATCTCACCCACCCACATTTAACTCCGTTCCAATTAGAGCACAGTGGTCTATTTCCGGTACCCTTACAACTAGGTAAAGCGACATTGGGAACAGAAGGTGTGCATCTAGGAGACAGAGGTCCAGAGGGTGGCCAGAAGAGCACAGAGGGTGCCAGGCGGCCCCATGGCACGAGAAGGCAGAGCTGGGTTCGCCTTTCTGATGGGGGACCTGCAGGTGGCCTTGTCACTCCATCTGGATGGACTGGTCATGCCCAGGCCCATGGGAGTCTTGGGTGGCTCCTGGTTTTCTGGTCCTCTGTGTCCACCAAGCACAGTTCACAAGGACTCTCTGCTTCAGTCTGAGAAGTAGTGGTAACTCAGTCTCCTGCAAAGAATGTCCAGGAAACTGGAAACAAACTATACGTAGATGCTGAGGACATCTGTCCACGTGAGACCAGCATTCTTGAGCAAAATAGTAATAGTACTGAGTTCAGGCCCTAAAAGTATTTGACAGAAACATTGATTAGGTCCTCCTAACAGAGCCCTCCTCCCCCATACAGCACTATTTTGAGTTATTTGGGAAAGAAATTATATCTAAAATATATTTGCATTGTCATTGAGCTTGTCCTCCCCCACAATCCATTTTGGCACACAGTTAAATTAATTACAGGATTCTGTTCATTTCCCTTCTGTTTAAGTTTCTAGTCTCAGAAATCATTAACTTCTCATTTGAAATACAATTTAAGAAATAGAAATTATCCATTATGTTGGGTTATACATGTCTCTTCCAAAATGCTCCAATAAGAGAATACATTGTAATATAATAGCTTAATCTCTAAATGCTAGTCTTTCAAAATTCTGAGGTAGGTTATCAAGAATTTAAATTGTTCCAGTAGCCTAAATTCACACCCTTCGGGGAAGCCCCAAATGACCCTGAATTGCTGTACAATGACCCTCTGGGCTGGCGGGGGTGTGCTGGTCTGTTTTTCTTAAAGTCCATGAGGTCTGGAAGAGCCTCCATTCTGTCCTGTTCCTCTGGTACGTGGCGGTTCCTACCTACTCAGGAAGGGGTTGCTGAAACCCCAGGGCTCCTGATCTGTCCAAGAGTGTAGGATTTGAAATAGTGCCCTGAGCAGGGGGACAATCTCACGTAAAATTATGAGAAAGATAAATGACGAGTCTTCACTTGGTTCCCTTCCATCCTCTGTCCACACGAGGCCCGGAACCTCCCGTTCACGTGCCATCGGCCGGAGCACCTCCGGGAGCAGTGGGGGAGGGCAGGGCTGGGGCCGCTGCCCTGGCCATGTTGCCCTGTGAACTGAAGCTCCTCTGCTCCAGCAGAAGGCTGGTCGTCTGCTGGCCCATGTTCACCATCCTCAGCGTCTACAAGACCATTGTCCCCTGCCTTGGGGCCTGCACTTCCCTCCAGGTGTTACTGACGAGTTCTTAGGGCTGTGGCCTGTGCTGATTTACAAACACTTTTTTCCACTTTCAAAAGTACGTTGATGTTATCAGTTGAATGATGTCGCCCTGCAAATGATATGTTCAAGGGCAAGGGGCACCTGCAACTGTGACCTTCCTCAGAACAACTGTCTTTGCAGGAGTAACCCAGCTAAGGGGGTGTCAACAGTGTAGGCCTTGATCCTCATAAGGAGGCATGGACGTGGGTGGTGCAGACCACCAGGGGACAGAGATAGAAGTCAGAGGGCCACAGCCTTGAGCAAAGGTTGCCCGCTGGCCAGAGGCCTGAAGTCAGGACAGGGTCCACCCAGAACCCAGGAGCCTGTGGCCTGCCAAGCCCCCGGTTTTAGATGGATGCCCTGTTTCTTCTGCTTTACGCCCTGGTGTGTGGGTGTCACAGCAGCCCTGGCCAACTAATGGAACTGGGTGGAAAATTACAGATGCAGTTTTTAAAAAGCTCAAAGGAAATGCTACTTATCTGTAATTATATCAAAGGCCTTTCTGAATACAAACTAAACATAATTTTGATGTCCATCCTGGAATCTCTTGCCTTTATATAACTACACATGACTCAAGTTCCTCCTGTCCCCCTTTGGGTAGAAAACAAAACTCAGAAAAGTGTTCCTTGTACAGAAGTGACGGTCCTCACGTTGTCTGTCCTCTTCCTGGGCAGATATTAGAGAATTCAGGTACTTCACACCCATGAAGGGCAGAGGTCAGGCTGGGCTGAGCTCAGAAGGGGACATTCCTGAGCTGGTTCTCCCACCAGGCAGATCCAGGCCAGGGAAGGAGGTGGCGGCCGCAGCTTCCGGGGGCGCAGCTTAAGGTGAGTGCCCAGGGCTCTTCGGCTGGGCTGGCTTTTACTGTCTGCATATTTATTTCACCTCTTAAATGAAATCCAATTTGAGGCTATTAATATTAATGCACTGAGATAATTCTGATGATGAATTAATAAAACACTTGGCCCCTGAATGTGCTGTTTGCTCACAAATTTAATGACGCTCTTAACCGAGAAGGGAAGAGGCTGGGGCCTGGAAGCGCCACTTGGAGCCTGGAAATGAGAACCCACTTCATTGTTTTCAGCTGCTGCTTTAATGACGATCAATAGAATCGATCTGGGAGTAGAAGAACATTTACTCAATCTCTACCATGTGCTACAATCGCTACTTAGATCTCCCCAGCATCATCTGAATACCATATTTCAGCAAGGTCCTGTACTTACCAATGAATTTCATGCTAACTGAGTCCCCCGCACACACAGTTTTGATATAATAATGCTTTCTTATAATGACAACGTAGCATAGCCCTGTCTCGGGGTGGTGAAGACTGCACGGTCAGAAGACCAGGACCCGTCTCGGCGGCTCCCCCAGAGTCACTGGCAAAGCAGACATTCTCCTTGGACCGTGCACCTCCAAAGACGATTCCAGGCTGTGGTCTTTTTATTGTTCAGATGAAGATAATTTACCATTCACACTCTGCTGGATTAGCTATTGAAAAGACAATTTAACTCCAATTAACTAGATTTAGTATTAAACTTAAACTAATGCACTTTCACTGCAACAGTCATTCAGCAAATCTTTGTTAAAGTCCTCTAATTAGGCCATTTTCTCAGTTGATTAAAAACTACATCAACAATCTATTGTTCTTGGAATACCTCCCAAACACAAACACGTCCCTGTCCAATAAGCAGCCCAGGAGTCTGAGCTCTCGAAAGAGACGATTACCCATTTTATCAGGAATGAAAATTTAAGATCTTTCATTGAAGCTGTCAGTGTAAAAAGCCAGCTCACAAGAGGAACTGAAAGAAACGGGACAAATCAAGATCAGAATGAGTTATAAAACTGGAGTCACCATGTGATGCTGTGGTGGTGATAAAGGGGAAATATCCCCTGGTCTGATTCTTCAACTTGCGAAACAGGCATGTTTAAAAAGCCCATTTAAATTTTTAGGAGAGCCAGCATGGTAAGGCAAACTCCATCGAGAGCTGTTTGCTCACTGCCTTTTACAAGGTGCTCAGAGCATTTATTCTTCCATTCACTGGGAAGGAGCTGTCACTTAGGACCATCGCAGGGTCTGAGCTGGTCTCTCAGCACTCAGAGGATTTGGAGGGCTCGCTGGATTCTTCTCCTCTGCCAAACAAAAGGAAGTGAGTTTGAATCACTGGTGAGCAATGTAGGTTCAGGAAAGTTAGCCCAGTGGCCTGGGGATCAGTACCCTCGGAGTCAGGAGTGGCGCTGGCCTCTTCCTGCCGGCAAGACCTTCAGGAGACTGTTTTTCTCCTGTGGGTGAAGCCGTAGCCCCACATTCATCTGAAATGGGAGCGTCAAGAGAGCCCTTCAGGGTGGTGGCTGTGGCTCAGTGAGTAGGGTGTTAGTCCCATATATCAAGGGTGGTGAGTTCAAACCCAGCCCTGGCCAAACTGCAAACAAACAAAAACAAAATGAATAAATAAATTTAACTTTAAAAAAAAGAGAGCCCTTCAAGTGATACTTTAAAATTAACAAATCTAACATCATAGAAAATATGCTTCTAAAAATATGTTCCAGGGTAATTGCCTAACCCCAGACACGGCTATACACACGTGTGCAGTATGTACATATGTGTACTCTGCATACCTTCATGTATAAGGTGTTTACATACTATATTATCTATACTTTAACAATTAGAAGAGGTAATCACAATGCTGTCAGGTTTATTCCTCATTTAACCTCAGTAAGCTATGCTTTCAATTATTATGACACTTTTTTGTCTCTATACAAATGTAGTCTTAATAAAAGTCTAGAAAGTCAGACTTGGTGTGAAAGTCTGAAATAATTCATTTGTCAGCAGTATTAAGACAGGTGTCTGTCAGACGGGCTCTGAACTGCCAGACCTCAGGAAGCTCAGCTATTTACAGAAAGCAGCCACGGAGAGGCCTCCACCCTCTGGTCACAATTAGACCTCAACCACCAGACCAAAGTTCTTACCTGAAAATAGCCAACACTGGCAACATGGTTGATTTTCACAGAGAATTCTAATTACCTCCACCCATGCAAAGTATTTTAAAAATTAAAAAAATAATACCAGTACCATGTCTGGGCTTCATGGTCAGGCTCTGGTTTAAAAACAAAGGGACCAGGGTTTATTGCGACCTGACCCCAGAGCCTTGCACAGCAGCGTCATAGCCCTGCAGGTCAGTTGGAGCCCAGTGAAATTCCCTGGGAGCCTGACACACATGGCGAGCCGGGTCCCTGCAACTCACCCACCTGCTGGGAGCACGGGGAGCTATGCAAATAGCTCCTTCTCTCCATGAGGGCTTTTTTGGAAAAGGTGTGGCATAAACACACGAATAAATAAAATGAAGTGTAATGAAGGAAATAAAATAAAGGTATTTTCCACCCACTCCCCCCCTCTGATGTGGCTCTGTGAAATCATATTTATGCTGCAGATGTGGAGATAATCAAGTGAAAAATGAAAAACAATTTTGTATTTTAAATTCATGGGCCTGGAGGATAATATATCACTTTTCTCCTCCCGCTCAGCACAGTGAATTGTCTGTAACCTATTTGGCTCCTTTTCTGTATCGCTGCAGCTCAATCTTAGGCAACACCTTTAGTCTTCACCAAACCTCTCATTTCAAAAGTGCAGCCACGCAGCCAACACTCATTGCAGGGGGAAGCAGCCGCCCGGTTTTCTGGGCACAGATAATGAAATGGAGAAAGCAGGCCAGCCCAGCATCCTCCCGGCACTTTGCTGCCTTGGTGGGTATAAAATGCTCTCCCGACACTCTGAGGTGATGGGAATGACAGGGAATCGTGTCTAAATCAGCTAAGCTTGATGTGATGCCAAAGCCTTTGGCTAAACATAGATTGACTTAATTCTTTCAATAATGACTTTGGTCGGGAGCGCTTCTCCACCACAAGAGGGAGAAACCCAACAGAACAGAGAAAATCTCCTCGCCCGGGTTATCTCAACTCCGCTGCAGGCAAAACCTAGAAATATTTTTTTAATCGAGATTCTCCACAGCGGCTCTTTCCAAATGCCAGTATCCATCACCGCTGACTGGATCAATAGCTGTGTTTTGGCCCCAGTCCCCTGCGAGAGATGGCATGCCATCAGTGATAGACAAATATCACAGTTAAGCAAAGTATCCAGCCAGACCTAGTAACATTTTTATTGATTTTTGTTGTGCAAATAATGTCTTTTTGGGCTGAATAAATGGCTTTGAGCCAAACAGTCATTGTTTATGATTCCAAAATGCAATAAAGGGACAGGAAATATATTATAGCCAATGTCTCAAGGCACACAACATAATCATCCTTTGGTAGTAAAAAACTACCCGTCTGAAACCAAGACTGCATATTTATCCATGCTTAAAGGTGCCTGTAGGACTTGCAAATCTTACTCAAAATGTCCTGTTAGGAAACAGATGGCGTTGCCCTTTAACCTATCGAATAACTACTAGGAAACCGAGCAAAAAAATAAGCACTATATTTCTTCAATCAATACAAAGAAAACAGTTTATTATACTCCCTTCAAATGAAATATCAAAGTTGCCAAAACAGCGTCCATTCGCTTTGAAAGAAAACACATCAAAAAACTCCGCGACTTTATCAAATGCTATAAAACCAGAAAATATTTTAGAAAGGTTTTTCAACTATACTCATTCAAAATAATCGTGAACTTGTTTCCTGGGGGAGCTCGGCAGAAAGTCAGCCATTAAGGTTCGGCTCAAACCAAAGCAGCCTTTTGTGTGTGTTAATCTGGCATCCTCGTTCTTGCTCTAGGTAGCTTGAATTTTCAAAGGGTTATTGAACTGGGCACTACTCACATTTCTTTATAAAATGCAAAGTTGCTGTTTGCATTCAGTTGCCTGCAAAAGTTATAGGAGTGTAAGCTATTTCATGCTTGTACACACCACTGATCCAGCCATCTATGGGTGGCAAATGCCATCCAGCCGGCACTGGGTTTGTACGTGGGCAATGCCTCCAGGAATAACTAGGATTGGGAGTAATTAGACTTGGCTCTTGGAAGTTCTGCAGAAGTGAGTGTGAATCCTAAACTGTGGACCATTCAACTGCCTATTTCCTGCCTTGGTCAGGCAGATGGAAAAACAAAAATTCAGCTTCACCTGTGTCTTTCTCATATTCCCTAATTTCTGTGTCTACCATGCTGAGATTGATTCTTATATTGGATATTATAATTAGACAGGTATTTTCTCTTTCGAGAAGCTAAAAATTATTTAGTGAATAAACAGAATACAGAGTACTATTTATATAGTACTCTGACTTTCCATGCTACTTCTTTCATTATTTTTCATTAACTTAAGCACTTTATTTATTTTTTTTATTAAGTCGTAGCTGTGTACATTAACGCATTTGTGGGGTACAATGTACTGGTTTTATATACACTTTGAAATACTTACATCAAACCGGTTAATATACCCTTTACCACACTTCCTTAATTATTGTGTTAAGACATTTATATTCTACACTTAGTAGATTTGACATGTACCCTTGTAAAATGCACCATTGGCGTGGTCCGACCAATTCCCCTCCCTCCACCCATCCGCCAACCCTCCCTCTCATTAAAGTATCTCAAGAATGGAAGGAAAAGTATCCAACGTACTCAGCTCTACTATGAAACCATCGTATAATCCACCACACTTCCATTTGAAAGCTATAACCCAACAGCAACCCAAGTTGAAGGGGGAAGAGGAGCGGGAACACTTTATTTTTTCAAAGAACATTTCTAGTGGTATCAAACTAAGCTCAATGCAAAAAACAGTAACTCAGAAAATAGTTTTTTACAGTAACCTACAGTTTTACTGTCAGATCATTTCAAATTACTTTATTCTTTTCTTATAATTACACATGCATACATTTCCCAAAATGTTTTCATGTATGTATGTGTGTGTGTGTATACACACACGCATACAAGTATGATATACATGCCTAATGTGTTTTCACATGTCTGTGAATATAAACACATACATCTTCCAGGAAGACGAGGCTGTTGGGGGGTCCTCCAGGCTGGCTGTGCCTCACGCCTGCTCCCTCTCCTCCTCGGTTTACCAGCTCTGAGCATTTGTATTCTTTTGAATCTTAGCCAATTTGACAGATAAAATTATCATCTAAAGATTTTAGGTTTCCTTTTATTCTAATGAATTTAAATATTTCGATGCTAGTCCATTTTTTCATCTTCTGTAAACAGCTACTAATATAATTTCCACATTTTATGATGATTTTTCCCTTATCATAAGATTTCTCATCATTCCGATGGAAGAATACGAGGCCTAGCCTGATGGCTGGTCTACAAGTTGTTCCAGTTTTCTGTTTGACTTTTAATGTGATCAGTGGGGTTTTGTTTTAAACCCTGTAATCTCTGATTTCAACATGTTGAATTGACTAGACCACTGGGCACCCAGATTAAAGTCATTCTTATGTGAGTCCGGGAGGAGCATTTGAACATTCCGGGTGAAGTGAGCTGTGAAGAGTGCCCTCCCCAGTGTGGCTGGACACCCCTCAGGCCACTGAGAAGGTGGCAGAAGGCGGAGGCGGAGGGACCGTCTCTTCTCCCTGCCACACTGCTGAGTGGGGACGTCTCATCCTGCCCTCTCCTGCCCCCCAGCCGGGATTTACACCACCTGGTCTTGGTTTCCAGGCCTTCTGACTTGGTCTGGATCACAGCCCTGACTTCTCAGGGTGTCCAGCTTGCAGACATAGATCAAGGGACGTCTCGGCCCCCAGGACTGTGTGCACCTGTTCGCCGTAATCAGTCTCCACCACCCTGCCCAGTGCGTCCTGCTCACTCCGCTTCTCCAGAGATGCTGGTGAAAACACTGGATGGCTTTTCTTCTTTTAAGTTTCTGTAATCAGCTCTTTTAGTCTTTGAGGGTTTCTACTGTGCTGTTCTTCTCAGGAACAGTTTATCTGGCCCCGTGACCAGTTCCTCACCTCCCTTTTTATTTCACTGCAAGTCCCGACAGACTTGCCTCAGCACAAGCAGTGCGGCAGGGACCTGGTTCCGTATCTGCTCGGCACTGGCATTTAACACCGACCCTTTCCTGGACCACTTGAAATGCTTCACACTTCGCTTATTAGCCATTTCCTCATAGTTTACAGAGTTTCTTCTAATTCTACACTGTTTTGTTTCTACATCTGGCTCTTGAGCTATCATGGTGTAGTGTAGAGTAAAATCTGGAATCAGAATCTCTTAGCATTCTTTTAAAGTATTTGAACTGCAATATTCGTCCAGTCATTTCCACAAACCTAAGCATTTCAATTGGAATCCTAGAATACTTATAAAGTAACCCAGGGGGAGTTAATATCCATTTTTTCCAGGAATATGGCATTTCACTATTAAAAGCTTCTTCCATGTTATGAAATTTTCTTATTCAACGCCCTTTACATTTCGATCTCATTTGTCTCTTAGCATGTTTTTAGGTTTTGTTTTTCAGGGGATAAAGTTCTTTTCATAATACTTTCTATCCTGTTCTTGGGTGACACAGGCCACGTTGTTGCTTAATGTAATAAGATCCCTCACTCCCTTGTTCTGGAACTAAACACTTTGCTAAATTTCCCCAAAGGGTGAAGAGTTTTCTTTGGCTTGAAAGTTTTCTATATGGATAGTCATTTTCTGAAAATTAAATTGATCTTGCTTTCAGATATTTTAACTGGTTTTATACTGATGACTCAAACGTCCAGAGCAAAGTTCTACGGCAACAATTTATCAGTTGAGTGGTCTTTACCGGACAGCAATATTTTTTTGTTTACCCTAAGAGGCTGGAGGCTGGTCTGTGCTGGGGATAAAAAGACTCTGTCACACCTGTCTCTCTCCTTTGGAGGCGCCATGTGAAAACAGCAATGCCGGACACTCACATCTGGAAAGAGCAGCCAGGGAAAGACACCCACAGAGCTTGGCACGCCTCTTTCCAGGATTCATCGAGTGATATTTTTATATTAGCATCAATCGTAACAGTCATCTTCCTTATTGAAAAATGAATAAATATGCATCACAAATTTATAAAATTGGTGTCAATCGAGTGTGCAGGCTGCTTTTGAACTATTCATACACAGAAAACTGTATGTTTAGCACAGAAATCTCCACTCATGAGAACGAGGTGGCCGACCCACATCTGATTTCTCATCTACATACTCGGACTTCACACCCGCGAACCCAGGGCCCTAGATATCCTTTTCTGTTGTCTTTGTAGGACATTTAACACGTGGGATTTGCAAGTTCAATGCTTTTCCCCCATCTACGGTGAGCAGTTACTGGGGAGCAGTGTAGGGGTTTCCCTGCAGCTCTGCCTTCTGGCATTTGACGCCTGTGGCCCCGACAGCACCAGTCACCTCTCTAGCTGGAAAGCAAGGGGGCACGCAGCTCGGGAGGACCCTATTAACTTGGAAGGAAACATTCCTTTCGCCCAATTGTGGGTCCCTCCTCCGCTCTTCACACAGAGTCAGTCTTCGTATAAACACTACAAATGTCCTAAAAAGGAAAGAAAATGTATAACTGATAAATGTGAGGAATTTACAGACATTTTTTTTTTGAGACAATCTTAGTATGTCACCATCAGTAGAGTGCAGTGGAGTCACAGCTCACAGCAAGCTCAAACTCTTGAGCTTAAGAGATTCTCTTGCCTCAGCCTCCCAAGAAGCTGGGACTGTAGGCACCTGCCACAACACCCAGCTATTTTTTTGTTGCACTTGTCATTGTTGTTTGGCAGGCCCGGGCTGGGTTCGACCCTGCCACCCTTGGTAGGGTGGCCGGTGCCGTAAATACTGTGCTACAGATGCCGCCTGAATTTACAGACTCTTATTAAGTCCTTGGAGATGAGGTTTTTTTCACCCCAGTCATATTTATAAAAGAGCATACTTAGAAGTGTTTACACTCTCTAAAAACAATGCTTTATTTTAAAACAGATAAAAAGATAGTTTACAATTTCTTAAGTTTTAATACTATTTGCATGTTGGAGAGGTTATAACTACTAGGAACCTACCCCAGGCACATGAAAACATAGGTCGGCCTGTGTGTGAGTGTCTGGTTCACCACCTTGCAGAAGTGGAGATGGCTCACAGGCTTTTCAGCTGCAAAAAAGAATGAACAGAATTGGGGGATCCATCCATACCCGAGAACCCCACCCAGCAGTAAAGGGGACCGGAACGTAGAACCCCACCCGGGAATAAGGGGGCCTGGATCGCAGAACCCTACCCAGGAATAAGGGGGACCAGACCGCAGAATCCCACCCGGCAGTAGGGGTGCCTAGACCATCAGTCAACACCATGGGTAAGCTGGAAAAGATTATAACTGAGTGCAAGAAGCCAGTCAAAAAGTCACATTGTGATTCCACATGAAATGCCCAGAAGAGGCAGGTCCCCGGGGAGAAGGAGTAAGTGCATGATTGCCAGGACTAGGTGGCCAAGGAGGGTGCCTGGGAGTGACATCTGGTGTCTTTGGGTGGTACTGGAAAAATTCCAGAAGTGGATTGTGGTGTTGGTCTCACAATCCTGAAAATTCACTGAAAATTATTGACTTGGACACTTAAGAATGGTGAATTTTATGGTATGTTAATTATACCTCAGTAAAGTTGTTTATGAAGAATAGTGCCCATTAATTTATGTATCAACAAATATTTACGGAGGGCCAACCTTCTGAAAGTGTTCATGCAGCCTTTTCCCACATACTCTTTCTCCGTATGAAGGTGGTGGCCCCCCCAGCAGACGGCGGTGAGATTTGAGACCTTGGTGCATCATCGTGGACAGCCTGTCACAGGCTGGGTTAAACCCTGTTCCTGGCCTGTGAGGCAGGGACAGTGACTGTCACACACACAGCCTGTTCATCTGCAGATGGGGACAGGCAGGTGTCAGGCCACGGGTTTCCAGGTCAGCAAAACTAACTCTTTATTTAGACGTGGCAGGGTCCTGGCAGGGCAGTCTAGTGGTGACACCACCAGTGGTCCGGAGCTGCCAACCAGCACCACCAGTCAGCCAGCCCGTCACTAAGGCCACACCTGGCCATCCTGTCTGGAAGTTGGCCCTGAAAATCTCAGGAGTTGTTGCAATACTCAAATGTAATGACATATGAAAATAGTGACTGCAGGTTCGGGCACCTTTTTCTCATGGAAAAGAAAAAAGTCACTGGGGTCAGACAGTTGCTCCGTTAATGTTGATTGAAAAAGAAAAACGCAGGTGGCCTCCTGAAGTAGGAGACACGGCACTGAGCCGGTGCTTGTCACAAGCAGAAACACACGCCTGAAGGCAGCTGTCCGCCAGGAGCCGAGCTGCCGTCCATGACTGGCCTCTGTCCACACCTGCCCACTGTGGACGGCTGATGGTCCAATGACCTCTGTGAGATGCCCAGGAGAGTCCTTATCGGCTAATGGCACCTTCAGTTCACCAGCGTGCACCCACCTCTGACACTGTCTCTCTCTTTCATACACAAATGCTCACAACTTCATGGGGAGTAAAATACCAAAATCAGGTAAGAAAATTTAGGAGGCCTTCTATTCTGCATCACTAATGCTTAGATGAGGGTTCACACGCAGGCACAATTGAGAAGTCCTGGGCCATCCCAATGGAGAGGTTTCCCTGCCTCTGGGACAGTCAGCCCCTTAGCAGTCTGCCGGATAGAGAGCGGAAGCTGTCCAAGGGAACCGGGCTGCTTGCTAGGGTGTGGAATACAGAAGCCTATTTACATGGCACATGGTGAGCCTGGCAGCCACCCAGTGTCCCTGGGCTATCCTGGGGGCCGACCTTCCCAAGAACTGCACACAGCACTCAGCCCTAGCAGACCGACGTCTCACCGTATCACAGACACGAGCGTCCCACGAAACGCCCCCGCTGTGCACTGCAGGATGTGACTGGGAAGTGTGAGCAGCAGACATCCTGGGCTGGGGGATGATGATGACTTCAGGCCGCTCCCACAATCTGGCTCGGCTGCTCAGACCCTGGAAGAGACTGACACCACCGAGGAGAACTGTGTGTGCTGTAAAGCAGTGATTGCACAGGCCCCCTTGGTCTGATTTTGCCAGCATTTGTCGTGATCTTTGACGAGTTCCTTAATCATCCTTAGCTCCAGGTTGCCCATTTTTTAAATCACAATAATAACACAATCGATCCCCAAGGATCGTTATAAGAAACTAAAAGCGGTAGGATATACAGGGTGCCTGGGGCGATAGCCTGGTGCCTGGACATTTATTTCCTCCCCCACCTTCCTTTTCTCTCCTCCCCAAGATGATCCCTGTGTCTCCATGCAGCCCAGGAAGCCCAGGGTGCCCAGAACCCTGAGACAAAACTCACGCAAGGATGACATTGCACTGACCAAGAACAATGTTTCACAACCTTTGATTTTTAAAAACACCTTGACTTACCCCACCACGGATGTCTGTTATCTACAAAGCAGCGTCACACCACAGAGCAGGGGGCGGAGGGAGTGGGGGGAATCCACAGGAGCAACGGGTCTGTTGGGGGAGGAGGGGACCCTCCTTGAAGGCACCGTCACCATGCATCACGCAGCGGCATCCCGTGATGAAGAAGGAGCTTCCCTGGAGCTGTGTTCACCTTCTGCAGGGGCCAAGCACCGCAGGCATGTCAGCAAGGCTCTGACAGCAGAATCCAGACCAGGCCCCGGGTCGAGACTTGGTGTCTAAATGGGCCAAAGCCGCCAATATTGTGAGTAGCTTCCCTAAAACCAAAAACATCAGCTCCATCATTTTGTTTTGTCCTTTCAAAAATGTTTGAAGGTTTCAGGTGGAAAATAATAGTCTTTTTGTCTGTGTGAGGCTGAGAGGTTTTATTTCCATTAGCCACAACAGGGCTATGTAAGTATATCACTGTGATTGTCAGAGCACATCTTACCTTCTCCATAATTGCAAAGTTGGGGCAGAACAAATCAGAAACAGATTAGCAGAGCTGGTCAAGTTCATGAATGGACCTCTCTGAGAGAGCTGGTTCCTGAAGAAGGGCTAACACCAGGCTTGGAGGCACAGGGACACCCCAGCGGGGCTGGGGAAGCTCTCACATGATGCTACTACATTCATAAATTTCTCATTAAACTTGGCAAGACTGGAAGTGAAATGGGGACATTTCAGTCCAAGTTAATGAGGATGACACCATGAAGAAACCAGCAGTGTATAAATGGATTAAAGGTTTTTCTGAGGAGAGAGAAAATGTCACCAATGAAGAGAGGTCAGGGAGGCCAGTAATGAACAGAACTAATATGCTGCAAAAATTAGTTAATTGTGTGGCAAAATTACTGCTGACTGTGAGGAGCATAGCAGACCAAACATTAGTTGAGAAACAGCTAGGAAAATCTTCACTGAAAATCTTGGCCAACAACTCATGGCTCTTGCATCACGACAATGCACCGACTTACACGGCACTGTCTGTGAGGGAGTTTATAGCCAGTAAACAACTGCCTGACCCCAGTGACTTTTTTCTTTTCCATGAGAAAAAGGAAATATTGAAAGGAAGACAGTTAATGACCTTCAGGATGTACAGGGTAATAGGAAGACAGCTTTGATGGCCATTCCAGAAATAGAGTTCCAAAGTTGCTTTCAAGGGTGGATGAGGTACACCACGCACAGCTTCCCGATGAGAGTCATGGTGGTGATGTCCAGCAAGAAGGTATGTAGCACTTTTCTAGGATGTATTCACGAACTTAATTGTTGAGCTCCATATATTTGGGTCTTTTCCCATTTTTTAAATTGGGTTATTTGCCTTTTTATTATTGAGCACAAGAGCTCCTTTATGTCATAGATTCAAGCTCCTTGTCACACATAATGATTCCCAAACATTTTCTCTCACTCTGTTGATGGCCTTTTTATTTTCTCAGTAGTGTCCTTCCAAGCACAGACACGGTTAATTTTGATCATGTTCATCCACTTTTATCTTTAATTGATCATGCTTTTGCTGTCACATGTGACCACTCATTGCCAAATTCAAGGTTATGAAGATTAATTTACCTCTACGCATTCTTTTAAGAATTTTCTTATTAGTTGTTATATTTGAGTTAATTTTGGGGTGAGGTAAAGGTCCAACTTCACTTGTTTGCACATGTTGGATAAACTCTTCTCTCCCCACTGAACGGTCCTGACACCCTTGTCCAAAGTTGGCTGATGCAGAGGTTTGCGTCTGGACCACCTGTGGCTTTACAGATCTACGCTAAACAGGACCCCACTATCTTGGCTGCTGTTGCTTCCAGCAAGTTTTGAAGTTGGAAACTGTAGTCATCCTTTTTTTTTTTTTCTTTTTAAAAGAAGTTTTGGCTCTTTTAAATGTAAGTTTTTTATACATTTCAGATGAATTTTAGAGTCAGCTTATCTACTTCTACCAAGGCGTCATCTGGGTTAATGGCAGAGACCCAACTGAGCCTGCAGACCAATTTGGGGAGTCCTGACATTTAACTGACAGAACATTCTCCTAGGAAAGGTATCTCAAAAACAGAAAAGCAGGCATCCCAGGGACTCATCACTATGTTGAAACAAATAGGTGAACAACTACAGGCCCACACATGAGAAAAGTAATTCAATTCAAGAAGGGGAGGGAGTGGGTTCCAGAAGTCTCCACCTAATGGGGCCAATGCGGGGTGCACAGCACATTTCCTGGGTGAAGGACTCAAATGCAGCTCGGACCTTACAAATGCAAATAATGTAACCCAATCGTATGTATCCTCATATTAATCTGAAATTTTGAAAAATAATAAATAAAAACAATACCAATACAAATGTTTCAATCCATAAACGTAGAATGTTTCCCATATTATTTAGACCTTTAATCTATTTCAACAATAGTATGCGTTTCACATTTCTTTGGCTAACTTTACTCCCTACTATTTTATTTGTTTAATGCTATTTTAAATGGAATTGTTTTCATGCTTTTAATTTTGTACTTTCAATGAAAGTGTATAGAATTTCTGTATGTTGAAATTGTATCTTGCAGCTTGCTGAACTTAGCTACTACAAGTATAAGGGGTTTGTTTGCTTGTTGGCTTGTTCATTGGTGTCCTTAGGATTTTCTATATAAATGATCTTGTCGTCTTCGAGGTGGAAGTTGTACTGCTTCTTTTCCAGTCCCGATGTGTTTTACTTCTTTCTCTCACCTCAACGTCCTGGCTAGAACCTCCAGTGCAGCCCCAACTAGAAAAGCCTCGAGCAGACGGGGCACCTGCTCAGGGCCTCACCTTTCAGGGCTGACAGAGGGACTCTGCATCCAGGGGAACCGTCCAGGGTCAGTGGCGTCCACATTGTGCCGACCTCCGTGGGATGTGGGTCTGTAAGCAAAGGCTCCAAAAGACACGGGGGATTTGACAAAGGCCACGGACATGCGCACACTGGCTACCAATAGAGCTACCAAAATCACAAGTGCATTTCTCAGGGTAAAAGCTTTGGAAGTGAAGAGAACTGTCCTCCAAAAATTGTGTTGAGGTTCTGAAACCAACACCCCAAATTATGCCTTCTGACATGCTGAACCAAGGAAGTCTCAAGGTCACGCTGACGTCACGGATCATTGTCCCCTCTGCAGGCCGACAGACTCTGGCCCAGACCATTGCACATCTTTCAGACCCACTGAATTCTCCCTGGTGGCTCTCTTCCTCCCCTCCCACACCCTGTCGGGCCAGCTCCAGGGCCCGCTTCTTTCTGTAAACTCGGGATGGCATCTGAGCTTCTGTGCTGCCTGTGGGCTTGGTCTTCATTCTGAGGCCCCCTTTGTGCATATGAGGTGAAGCCTTGAGCCTTTTCTCCTGTGAATCTATCCGCTCAGTGACCTCTCGGCACAGCTTTCAGGAGCGGAGAGCCTGGGTCCCTGTGCTGCAGTCAACATACTGAGAAACCTTCCTCTTTAATGCACCTGCCGCTGAGCTCCACCTTAGCCTGGTGTTGCTATAGCACAATCCCACAGACTGGGTGGTTTATAGAGAACACGAATTTACTTCTCACTGTCCTGGAGGTGGGAAGACCATCAGGCGTGGACAAGTTCTGTTGTCTGGCGAGGGCAGCCTCATTCTCAGCCTCTGAGATCTGCACTTCCAGAGGGGGAAATGCCGTGTCCTCTGAGATGCAAGACGCTGGGGCAAAAGTAGCCGGCTCCTTCCGTGAAGCCCTTTCACAGAGCACCTGATCACAGTCACCAGAGAGGCACAGCCACCCCTAGTCACAACTAACAGGCTCTGACTGGTAACTGCCACAAAGTTTCCACATGTGAATTTGGAGGAGATAAGTTCAAACCACAGAAGTTACTATGTTTCAACTTAGCAGACATGGTCTACAGAAAGTTCATCCCAGTCTCCCATCAGCTAGAACAAAAACAAAACTCAGCATGTAGAACCCAGCACTGTGACAGAGCAGCTTCTACCTGCTGAGAGTGACGGGACCAAACAGCCCCGTGTTAGGAGCATGAGGCATGAGTGTGGGCACCTGTCTCTTCCCGGGAAGGTGCTGGCTGGATGATCTAGATAACTTGGTCCCTACAAAGACGCCCTCCAGCCAGTGCCGCCTCCTGGGAGCCAGGGCTGAGCCCACCTTCCGGGAGAAGACACCTGCTCCCTCCACCCTCTGAGTAACCTGCCCCAGGGAGCTGTTTGTTTCTAGAAGAAATAAGACATCAGCTTTGTAAGCAAGGCATCTCATTTCACCCTGGGAAATTCATAAAACCCTGTTCCTGTTTTTCCTACGAGCTTTTTCTTGCCCATTGTGACATATAATAAGTTGAAGCAGGTGACTGCAGGTGACATCACCCCGCACCCCTGCATCTTCAGGGATAAGCCCGGGGAGCCGCAGATTCATAAATAAGAAGAAAATGCTGTGCTTGTTCAGTGTAACTCACGTCAGCTGGTAAAAGAGGAGCCAAGATGTTCATTTAGTAGCGAAAGTGCTAAATGAATCCCTTGAAATAAAGGAAGCATCTGATTATCTTTAACAGACATATTCAGAAGGTCTAGAGGTTTTTTTTTTTCTTTTTATTAACCATGGGTCTAAATGCAAAATTTGAAAAGCTCTTTAGCAAATGGAATTCATTCTGTCTTGAAATTTTGGTTTCAATTTTTTTGAAAATTAGGTTTTAAAATAGATCAAATTAAACAAATTTGAAGCTAATATTTAAGATTCTGGGGTGATGAATCCAATACACATTACTTTCTAACTCATTCTAGCTGCATAGAAGAAGCTCTCATATTATACTGAGTATTTAACAGTAGAAGTCAGAGAATTGGTAGTTGTGTCAGAATCTCGTAAGACGCCTTCACTATTTCTGGGATAGTTCAGTGGTTCAAATACACCGTCTTCCTCCTCTGCCATTCTCTGGGTTTTCATTTCACATTTAAACATCTTAAATAGTAATCTGTATGAAAGATTATTAAGATGCTGATTTTGAGAATCGTGTTATTAAAAGACATCAAACACTGCTCTGCCCGTAGAGCTCCCCATCTAACCATTTCTTCCCTGGGCTCCCCACTGCAGGTACTGCCAGCGATGACTTTTCCAGGCACCTCCTCCTTGCCAGGCCTGAACCGGCAGTCAGCTGGCCCTGGGCTCCCCAGGCCTCTGCCAGCCTTGTGTTTCACCTCGAGCAGACCCTTCTCTTCCTGCAGGCTGGTCCTGTCTGCTACTGTTTGGCAAACACACAGTAACAGGGGCAGGCTGTCTGCTGTGGGAGGCTGCCAGGGGCCCCCTTGCAGTGAGGTGCAGAGCCTTGGCGCCTGGGATGCTGGGCCTTGTCTCTGGCTGGGGCTATGCACAGGTGAGATTGCCAGAGAGAAAGTTACATCACAAAATATGAATGATGTCTGCTCATTGGATCAGACCTTTTATAAATAGGCAAAACTATGGTTACCTCTGGCAAAGAATTGTGGGGACCCCATGCTGGTGATTCACCATCCCATACACACAGGCTGACGTCTCTCTCACCCAGTGGCACCACCTTCCCCTGCAGGGGGTCGCCCTATGTCACCATCACTGCCAGTCTGTCTAAGAGAGTCGGCGGTGAGAGTCCAGCGCAGGGGTGCTGGCTCTGCTGTGCAGCCTGCAGACACACTGAGGAGAAGAGGCAGGAGCGAGCTCTCTGACTGCTCCAGCTCTCAGCCACAGAGCGGCGGCCACCTGAACACCACCGCCCAGCAGACTGGACGCCTTCTATTCTGCACAGTCCCATGGGGGTTGCTGCTATTGTGTCCAGTCTATGGAAGAGACCAAGGGGTCATCGGGGCCACCTGCTGCGGCCAACACCTATGAAGGACATGAGCCAATAACCAGGACATGTTCTCCCCAGGAGCCCTTGCTCTGTAGAGAACGGTTTGGCTGAGGACATCTCCCTGGGTCAGAGGTCTTTGGGGGACACTCAGCATTTTTAGGGAGGAACTTCCACAGAAAAGGGGTGTTTTCAGGAACAGGAAGTGGGAAGGCACCCACTTTGGTTTTTACAAACCCACCATGGAATTCTGCTAAGCAATGTGTCTGGTTTGCTGAATCGTCCTTCAGAAATTCCTATAAAGACAGTCCTTATGCCTGGAGGGTTTTCGTGCCAGGGGAACATGGCAGAGACAATACTTTGCCTAACAAAGCCTGCTCACCTGCACAGGTGAACCTGGGACACAGAGGCCTGCTGGTGACGGGGCACAGGAGACTCCCGGGAGACAAGAGGAACTTTCTTCTGCCTTGAGCTGTTGTACTGACATGGGGTATACTCAGCATGCCGAGCAGGGTCCCCTGTGTGGGAGCAGGGCCCAGAGCCCCACAGCCCTGGGGGCAGCCACCCTTAGAACCCAGCCTAACACAGAGGGTCAGTTTTAAGATTATTTTTACCTGCAAATCCCAAAGGATATCAGTTGCATTAACTCCCAGAAAATGACCAAGGGGAGAAATTTCACTTTCTCAAACCCAGTTTTCCAAAAGCTTTGTTTTTAATAATAAAGGGACCTGTTCCCGGACAGTCCTCCTGGTTTGGATGTGAACAAACTGGGAAGGTGTGGTCAGCACAACGGTGCCTCTGCCCGCAGCATGCCTCCGATCTTACTTTGCGCCTTTCAGTGTAAGTTTGCTTCAAACACAACCTTCTCATGGTCACTATCCTTCTGCCATTGGTGCGAGGCGAGATTAAACCTGTCCCGAGTGCTACAGTGTTGACACGTTAATTCATTTCATTTCTAAATGACCTTTACTCACACACTGTAAAACCAGGGGAGAAACCACTGTGCTGGGTTTATCTCCTCCTAAATTAAGATAGCGGTTTAAATGGAAGATGTAATTTAAATCCTTCCCGGCATCAGAATCCTTCCCTCTGCCCCCGCAGCACTGCTTCAGACAGCCCTGAACACGGCTGGATGCTGAGGACCAGCCCCTCGGCAGGAGGAGGATTCAGAGCAGATAGAGACAGATCATCCCATGACATAGGTTAAAAGAAACCTGTTACTATGACAACAGATGAGGGCAGATAACAAAATGAACAGCCACTTTTGATCTTCAAAAAAATTCTTTTTCCTTTGCTCTCTCTCCTCTTATCTGGACCACTCCATCAACACCTAGCAGATAACACAGTCGAAAACCCAATTGACCTTCAAGAGAACCCAGACAGGTTGGAAAGTGTACGGAAAGGTCAGCATCCCGGTGCGAGTGCATCTGACGACATGCGCCCGTGTACACAGAAACACACACGCGTCCATTTTGGAAGCAGCAGGGTAAGGTTCAAAGGGAACTACAAAAGTGCTTAATACGTGCACATAACAGTAAAAAAATCATTCCTGCGAATTGAAATGGTAAGAGGCATTCAAAGTTAAAAGATTTAGCTGTCAAAATGCATTGTCACCATATTTAGGCTTATTAAGGAGAGAAACACTTGGGCAACTGACGAGTGACGTGTACATGTAACTGAGACTGGGACTGGATTGCCTCATTCATTCCCTGAGAGTCACAGCCAAGTTGGCCAAAAGTCACATACTATTGAAAAGAAACAGAAAGCTCCAACATTTTGTAAGCTTTTTTCGCTCCGTTTCGTCTTAGAGAAATTGAACACAAATATCACCACATTGCAAACATCCTCGAAGAATTTACATTCCGCACGTTCAGACTGTCTGAGCTCTCTGTTCACGCTGCAAATGCTTCTCTGAAAGCCAGATGAACAGTTTCTGTGTTTCAGCTCATGTGACTTCACCTTTTAACATCATATCGACAAAGAGGCTTTGCTGTGAGAAACATAAAGTCTAAAGTCATTTGCCAAGAAATGAAGGAGGTTTGCAGTGTTGAGGCTGTAAGGTCTGTTTCTTGCCCGTGAGATTCTCATGTCTGGGCCTCAGGCAGATGGCAGGACAGAGCTGCGGGGTAAGCGGGGGATTTGTTCTCAAGCTTATGTAAGCCTCCTGTCACACCTGACGCTAATTCAAGTTGCCTGGTAAACGGTAGAAAAGAGACACTTCAGGGTGGGCCACCTGGTTCCACAATTAAAGGTGTTCCACCCCCCTCCACCCCCCGACCCCCACCATCACCCCAGCCCCCGGGACTGCACCGTGCTGAGCTAGAATTCCACTCCAACGCAGGCTGGAGAGGATTTATCCCTCTTTTATTAAAAAGAGAGAGAGGAGAAAGAAACCTGAATCATACCTTTGAGTCAAAAGTTAAAAAGAAAATACATCCTTTCTCCATTGGCTTCCAACATTATTTCCAAAATGAAATAATTTTGAGTAAAGGGTGCATGGCTTGAAGGCTGTGATGAAAGAGGGAATTTTAATTGGCTTCAGTGACAATCACTTCCTCTAGTCTGGGCCAAATACACACACAAAAATTGGGACTTCCTACTTGCTTAATTTTAAAAGTGGCAACATGTTTAAATTTAACTAGAATAGAGAAAATTATTATGTATGATTTTTTAAGCGTCCCAATAATTCATAATAAAAAAATAAAAAAATTAAATAAAAATAAAAATAAGATTATGTGTGATGCTTTGATGTTTACATGCTGAAAGAAATATCTGAAGACTTTTCTGACATAATTTTACATATAAAATATCCTAAGGATGCCAAAATAAAACCATTAGAACCAATGAAAGAATTCAATGAAGTGGCGGATACAAAATCCACTTACAAAGATCAGTACTGTTTCCACACTAACAATATGAACTATGCAAAAGAAGTGAAGGAAACAATTTCATGTACATCAGCATCAAAAAATAAACCACTGAGCAGTAATTTTAACCAAGGAAGTACAAGTTCTATATACTGAAAATGATGAGGAGACATTCATGAAAGAAATCGAAAGTGATACAAATAAGTGGAAAGCTAGCCTGTGTTCATGAATTAGAAGCAATTACAAAGCAATCTATAGATTCAATGCAATGTTTATCAAAATGTCAATGGAAAAATTATTCTAAAATTTGTAAAGAATCAGAAGAGCCCTCACGTAAACAAAGCAATCTTGAGCAAAAAGAACACAGCGACAGGTGTCATGCTACGGAATTTCAGAATATGTTGCAAAGCCCTGGTATTCAAAATACTATGGTCCTGGCATAAAAAAGGCACATTAACTAATGGAATAGGACACACAGCCCAGAATTGAGCACACATAGTCATATTCAATAGATTTTCAACAAAGTTGCCAAGAATTTACCATAGAGAAAGGACAGTCTCTTTAAGGAATGGTGCTGAGGAGACTGGATACCCATATGCAGAGAATGAAAACAAACCCTTATGTCAACCCTTGCACAAGAAAAATCCAAAATGAATTAAGGGCTTGAACAGAATCCTCGAAACTGTAAAACCTCCAGTAGAAAACAGGGGAAAACGCCACGAGGTTGATCTGAGCAGAGGGCATTCCCGGGTTAACCCAGAGCACAGGGGACAGAACGGAGCAGAGCCCGGTGTGGGATTGCACCTGGCCAAAAAGCTTCTGCCCGGCCGAAGGGGAGACAGAGACTTTACTAGTAAGTGAACATGGTACAACTGCTCATTTATAAACGTGTTTTACAGACATATTCAGTACATAGAATGAGGTCTGGGTGGTTAGTAAGTGGCTTTGATGGAACTTACTCTGGAGAAACGACCCAAGCTGGAGGCTGTTGCCCACTTGGGAGGACGGGGAGGGGACGGGCTGCGACGTGCGCAGAGCCCCAGCCTGCGGCGTTCGTTCATGCGTTCGTTCGTTCGTGCGTTCGTGCGTTCGTTCGTTCGTTCGTTCGTTCGTTCGTTCGTTCGTGCGTTCGTGCGTTCGTGCGTTCGTGCGTTCGTTCGTTCGTTCGTTCGTTCGTTTCAGGATTGTGTCTCCTACATCCCTTCGTGGTTCAATGGGGTAACTTTTATTCCTATTTTCCAATGAGGGAATGTAAGCTTGGAGGGATCAGCTGCTGCTGGAGATCACGCCGGCAGTCAGAGTGGCCCTCGATTCAGGTTTGCAGGTGTCCAGCAGATGTCCAGCAGAGGTGACCTCGCGAGCCGGAGCTCTGTTCATCTCTGTCCTATTTCTGTCCTAACACGAGTGCCGTGCTCTGCCTCTCTTCCACGTCTTTGTTCACTTTTGTTTTGATTGGAGTGCGACTTAAATGCACCTTAGCGGCCTGTGAGACAGGCCTGAGGTCCAGCCCGGCGTCCCCGCACACGCAGCAGACCGCGGACTCCCTGGGGGAATGCAGGGGTGTCACAGGAGACGCCAGCCAGCGCCCGGGGAAGGGAACCTGCACGAAGGCCGCCGTTGTCACTGACAACTCCTCCTCTCCTTCGCAGTAACTGTGACTCCCGGGGTTTCCATCACTCGCCTGTTCTCGCTTTTCTACGTTTTCCATCTCTCTGACATCCCGAAGATCCCACTTTGGGTGGCGCCTGTGGCTCAATGGAGTAGGGCACCCACCCCACACACAGAGTACTGGGTTCAAACCCAGCCCCGGCCAAAAACTGTAAAAAAAAAGAAAAGAGAAGAAAATCTCATTTTTCCCCAGTATTCCACCCTCTCTTTTACACAAATAATTGACGATTAGTGGAAATTTGAGGTGACGTGGCATAAAAGTAAGAAAATCAACAGCCCAAATTGAACTGCCATTCTAGTTCATTCTATAATGTAGTGTGAGAAATAGTCATTATTCAGTTATAATAAATATAAGAAATCCCAGTACAATGCTACTGGACATAAGAATGAGCACAAACGCAGCCGCTTCCTCCCTTCTCTCCAGCAGGGCGACGTCAGCAGAAGGGAGAACAAAGGAAGGGGCGGTGCTGGGGGCAGTGCAGGAAGGGGCGGTGCTCCGGGCAGTGCAGGAAGGGGCGGTGCCGGGGGCAGTGCAGGAAGGGGCGGTGCTGGGGGCAGTGCAGGAAGGGGCGGTGCCGGGGGCAGTGCAGGCAGGGGCGGTGCCGGGGGCAGGGCCGGGGGGGGGGGTGCCGGGGGGCGTGGGGGATGGGGGGGGTGTTGGGG
>CAUYON010173930.1:0-36064 GCA_963573935.1 Arctocebus calabarensis | reverse complement strand
TGCAGAATACAAATGTCTTCATATAATAACTGAGAAAATGCCAGGAAGGCTATGTTAATCAGCTTGATGAAAATAGTTAAGATTGTATATGAAACCAGCACATTGTACCCCTTGATTGCACTATTGTACACAGCTATGATTTAATAATAAAGACAATAAAAAATATATATCTATACTTCCCAAAGCTATCTACAGATTCAATGCAATCCCCATTAAAATACCATCATCATACTTTCAAGATTTGGAAAAAATAATTCTTCATTTTGTACAGAACCAGAAAAAAAACCCATACAGCCAAGACAATTCTTAATAATAAAAACAAAGCTGGGAGCATCACTCTACCAGACTTTCAGCTGTACTACAAGGCCACAGTGATCAAAACAGCATGGTACTGGCACAAAAAGAAAGATATTGACATTTGGAACTGAATAGAAAACCATAATATGAAACTAACATCTTATAGCCACCTGATCTTTGATAAACCAAACAAGAATATACAATAGGAAAAAGAATCCCTGTTCAGTAAATGGTGTTGGGAGAACTGGATAACCACTTGTAAAAGACTAAAACTGGACTCAACACCTCTCACCACCTACAAAAATTGATTGGAGATGGATAAAAGATTTAAATCTAAGGCATGAAACAATAAAAATCCTCAAAGATAATGTGGGGAAAACCCTTGAAGATATTGGCCTGGGGAAAGATTTCATGAAGTTGGGTGAGGCAATTGCAACAACAGCAAAAAAAAAACAAATGGGACTTAATTAAACTGAAAAGCTTAAGGAAACAACCAAACCAAATAGACAACCTTCATAATGGGAAAAGATATTTTCATATTATGAATCAGACAAAAGCTTGATAACTAGAATCTACAGAGAACTCAAATTAATCAAAAGAAAAAGACCCAATGATCCCATATATCACTGGGCAAGAGACATAAATAGAACCTTCTCTAAAGAAGACAAACATCTGAAAAAATGTTCATCATCCCTAATCATCAGAGAAATGCAAATCAAAATTAGCCTGATATATCACCTAACCCCAGTGAGAATGGCCCACATCACAAAATCTCAAAGCTACAGATGCTGGCGTGGATACCGAGAGAAGGGAACACTTTCACATGCTGGTGGGACTGCAAACTAATACAACCTTTTTGGAAGGATGTATGGAGAATCCTCAAAGGACTCAATTTAGACCTCCCATTTGATCCTGCAATCCCATTACTAGGTATCTACCAGAAGAAAAAAAATCCTTTTATTATAAGGACATTTGCACTAGACTGTTTATTGCAGCTCAATTTACAATTGCCAAATTGTGGAAACAACCTAAATGCTCACCAACCCAGGAATGGATTAACAAGCTGTGGTATATGTACACCATGGAATACTTTTCAGCCGCTAAAAAAGGTGGAGACTTTACATCTTTTGTAGTAACCTGGATGGAGTTGAAACACATTCTTCTTAGTAAAGCATCACAGGAATGCAGAAGCAGGAATCCAATGTACTCAAGTCTAATATGAAGGCAATAGATGAGCTAATACAAGGGGTTGGGTAGGGGAATGAGGGAGCAGAGAGAGGGGAGTAGGGGGCATACAGTGTATGGCACACCTCTTAAAGTCCCGCAATTGTAAAAGGGACTTTACCTAACAAATGCAATCAGTATAACCTAATTCTTTGTGCCCTCAATGAATCCGTAAATAAATGAATAAATTTATGTATATAAATAAATAAGTAATTTGGTTCCCTAAGGAAAAAAAAATGAGACACTTCTCAGTAGCTTTTAAAATATGTATATAATGATGTTAGATTTTAAAACATGTGTTATAATAACATGTAATGTGCTTGTTAATGCTACTTTAAAGAGATGAATTAGTATGTTTAAATTTTTTAATTTTAATATAGTAAATATTGGTAGATACATCTCAAAAAGCTCTCTGGGATACTCAATAATTTCTACAAGTATGTATAAAAGGGTCCTGAGAACAAATTTTGAAAATTTGGAACCTAAAGAATCCCACAGGCAGTCCTGATTGAGGCAGGCCACCAGGTGGCACTGTGCACTCTCTGATGATGCCGAAGCCACCTACCCACCCAGTCTCTGGGTCTCTCTATTTCTCCATCACTTCCTTTTTTCCTTCTCTGCAATCTCGTGTGTTGCACAACTTATTAATTACAAGAAATACCAATCTCATAAGCATGTGTTCTATCCAAAGCAAGTCAGTCTTTGGATTCATTCATTTTATTCTGCAAACGTTGATCAGGCATTGCTCATATGCAAAGCTTATTGTGCAGGGATGAGCAGACCAAGACTCACCACTCTTACCAAGTCAATAATCTAGAGAGGGCAGCAGACCCAACAGCCAGTGAGTATGATCACAGAATGGCAGTGTTTGTGAAGACCTTCATTTTCTACTAAGGGCCGCGTACTTCAAAGGGATATTCAGGACGCAGAGGGAGACAACAGCTAGATGTTGAGATGCTTGCCAGGAATTTCCAGAGGAAAGTGGAACCTGGGGACTTAATGAGGTGAAAAGCTGGGTTTACAAGAGATGGGAAAGGAAGAAGGACTGGGAAAACAGAAGCCAAGGAGCATAAAAAGAATGCCAGCTTTCTAATTTTGAAGGTAAAGTTTCCTGGAATTTACAAGGCTTATGAGCAAGCAGCGAAGTGGAATAGGAGCAGGTATTCAGACGTGGGAAAGCCTCTGATTGAGGGTCTGAGAGGCCAGGTAACTGGAGGGGCCTCACTGTGGATGCTGAACAGCCCAACATGGGGCCAGGGTGTGGGGCTGCCGTGGTCCAGGTGTCTCAGAGACCTGGGAATGGCCACCAGGATGCAGCGGGTGGTCAAACCTTGGTGTGGACGAAGTGCGAAAGTGGAGTGACAACAGTCTGAAGTTACCTGTGAATAACTTCTCTGAGCTACCCCAGTGTACCAGAGATCCTGAATGAGCAGTGAAGGAGACAAAGGATGTCAGGGGCCTGTGTTTATGAGACCCAGATTCAGAGATCTCCCTGAAAGAGTACCTGGGAGCCACAGCAAGGAGTAAGGGAGGGAGGGGAGGAAGAGGAGCAGGTAGGGTGGTGTGCTGGGCCCAGGAGTCAGCTTCCCTGTGGGGAGGGGGAGCTGACTTCAGGCACTGGGGGAGTAGGTAAACAGAGCAGAGACAGAGCCCTGTGGTACTCATGGAGCCCACCAACATCCCATCAAAACCTAGACTCAACACTAGAAATGGCTTCACAGTCTGCTGTCCCAGCCTCCTCCTGTAACGGACAAGAGAATGGAGGCCGGAGCGCAAAACGACCTCAGAAGTCACTTAGGTGTACCGACAAGTCTGGCCAAGCCAGGACCCCAGTTCTCTGGGCCTCCACCCAGAGTGCTGCTGAGCTCCTCATGCTGCACACGTGACACCCCCATTCCAACAAAGGGCAGAGCACCCTGAAAGGCAACAGCAGACGGGCTGCGGAGAAGGGGCAGGACACAAACCCGGTCCTGAGCAGGAGGGCAGGTTTGCTTGCAGCCCCAGGACGCCCCCCACCCCACCCTGTTTGTCTGTTTGCCCATTTATTTTTCACCCTGCTGAGGAAACCATGCCCTTTTCTCCCAATGACAACTCCAGAGTCTCTGTGCAAAGCCAGGAAAATTGGCCCCAAATTAGCCCAATTCCAGCCCTAGTAGTTTCCCTGGAAAATCAGTACCTTGAGGAGAAGACCCCTCCCACACCCATCAGTCCAGTTTCTGGCCTGGGTTGGCAGCAAGGAGGCAAGTGGGGGCTGAGGCACCTACTGTCAGGCCAGGAAGCGTCCGAAGCTGCCACCTCAGCCCTGGCCTCACCTAGGCATGGGCGCATCTGGGACCTGGGGTCCCGCTGTGGCCGTCTGAGATGAGGGCACCGAGTGCACTTGAGTGACTACTCACTCCCACCCGCTGCCTGCCCTTCTCTCCCACTCCCCATGCGCCCGCACCCTGTCATCACTGTGGTCACAGTCAGGGGCTGTGCAGAAAGTCCCAGGGCAAAAGGCAGCAGACCAACGCTCACCTCACACACACTCATTTCCTTACGTACTTCTGCACCCCACCTTAGCCTGGGGAGCAGCTGCGCCCTGCCTAGAGGGGCCTGAAGTCCAAGATCCGAGGAGCCGCACAGCTGCCGGCACAACACGCTTCACTTTACACACTCCCTACTTCCTTTTTAAAGCTTTTGTTTTTCTTTAAAATTGGTTGGCAAAAAAAAAAAAAAAAAAAAAAAAAAAATTGGTTGGCAAATCTTATGAACAGTTTTCACGTAAGCATTCAGATTTCCTGGGCCTTCAGGAGCTCCTAGCCTACTCTGCTTTCCCACAGGCTGCCTGAGCCATTTGCCAAAGTCCCCACCACTGCCCTGTGTCCCCAGCCCTGAGGCCCCATGTCCGCGGCCTCGAGCTGCCCATTGATGCTGTGGATGTCCTTGCACCTGCCAGCTCCAATTCATCCCTGCTACTGCAGGGGACCCACAGGGACCTGCAGAAGGCTGCAGGAGGTATGCAGGGAGGGCACCGGCAGGGCCTCAGCCAGCTCCTCACAGCCTGAGCAGGGCCAGCGCGGCCAGCACACAGGATGCTGCTGGCTGCTGTCTGCACTTGGTCCAGCCTGATCACTGGGGGCAGACGTCAGATGTGGTTACAGAATGGATCTGAAGTCCCTAGTCGTGTGTTCCCAGGCTGTGTCTGCACCATTCTTCATTCACAGATGTTTCACTTATTCAATCCTTCATTTAGCCTGGCCCTGTCTTAGCCACCAAGAGTTTCAAAAGTGATTTGGAACATGGGATATGAGATGATGTGCCCCTTCCATGCCATAACTCCCTCACCAATTCCTCAGTCTTCGGCCTCACGGGAGATGCTTAGCCAATGCTGGTTGCATGAATGCCGAAAAGGTAACCAACGGTGATAGCTCTCATTTACTGAGCTCTTCCCAACTTTACACATGCTGTTGCAACCTTCAAAGTAGGTCTTATTATAATCCTACTTTACTGATAAGGAAAATTCAGCACAGAGAAGTTAAGTAAGTTGCCTAAAGTCACACAGCCGATCTGTACTCAAGCTTGTGTTGGCAGTGCAGGCAGAGCACTCAGGGCCCAGGCTTACACACACAAGGGCTCCTGTGGGCTGTCAGAGAGTGGAGAATGAGGACCAGCTGGGGCAGTGAGGGAAGTATGGGTGGAAGCTAGACAAAGGGACTAGTGGGCATGGAACCACCTTCCCTGCTGGAGAGAGAGGCAGAGGTGAGTGCTCAGAGCCGACCCTCCCTTCACACGTCCTAGGGCAAGGGGCCAGATGACAGCAAGGACACAAGACACTCAGCAAATCAGCAAATCACACGTGCCCAGCCCTCCAGTGTGCATGGGAGCATAAAACATGAAGGAGCAGCTCCCTTTGAGGGTCTGTAGCCCATTAGACAGAAGTCAAATGTGTGAAGAACTTTACCCCCGGAAGGCGAGTGAGGAGAGGCAGAGGTCAGAGAACCCAGGGGCTGTATCCAAATGGAAAACAGGGAAGAGCTGGGCAGGCTTCCTGGGAGAGGCTGCATTTGGAGTCAGCAGTCCTGTGGGGAAGGCAGGGTCTCTCCAGTGTTGTGGAGAAGGGCACTCTTGGGATGGCAAGGTGGAAAGTGGGCCTGTGTGCCCACAGGGCAGGCGGTGGGACTGAGAGGCCCATTCCCAGAGGGCTTTGTGAGTTGGGCAAAGGTGTACCATGGCAGTGGTGAGCCAGTGGGAGCTTGTATAGGGAAGGACATGTCTTGCCCCCCCCCAGCATAAAAACAGCTGCCTTCTAGACTACATGTCCCAGGGTCCCTCACAGGACGCAGGATATACAAGGGAGACCCTGAGAGTTACTACTCACACATTTGCCCCGAGGTGCTCCTGCTCAGACCAAGAGGGTGTTGTCAGAATCACCCTCAACCAGGAACCAGGATGTCTGGGTCCAAATCCTGCTATGTCACCAACTGACTATGTGACCTTGTGCAGGTCCTTCTCTGGGTGTCAGTTACATCATTGTCCATGCAAATGGGTTGACCACTTCTGAGAACGCTTCTAACCCTGACTCCCAGCCTGTGAATCTAAGCAACCCCACACCAACCCCTCACCCTTCTAAGAGCACTTGTCACAGCCAGGCCAGCAGAGGTTGCAGTGACAGGGGTGACAGGTTGCCCTCATGGGGAGGCAGAGTGGGCCAGGCACCCCATAGGTCCTCTGCCCACCACTAGCCCCTGGCTACCACAGGTGGGATGGTGCCCACAACCCCAGTGGGGACAGGACCAGAAGTGTGGCAGAGGTGTGGCAGCCTCGCTCACTGGCTCACAGAGAGAGCAAGGGCTGAGAGGGAGGGGAGGGTAAGAAGAACTGCCCCACCAGCTTCCTCCCAAACCAGCCCCAGGCCAGGGCTGGGAATTTCACAAAAAAGCAGAAGGCCTCTGTGAACATTTCCTGCCCCGCCCCAGCCCCCTTCCTGGCAGCATTACCACAGGCTCACCTGTGAGGTAATCGTGCCAGCAGAGGGCCCAGCACCCGCCGGGTGGCCTATAAATGCTGGGCCTGCTCTGCCCTGTCCGTGCTCTGTGCGGTTCTCAGCTTTGGTGAGTGCGGCCAGCTGCCCCACAGGACCCTGCATGTTGGCTCCTTCTTTCTTCCCTCTTCAACTTCCTTCCAAACTCTCCTCCTGGGAGCCCTCCTTGGTTGACTTTAAAGTTTTCTTCACATTTTCTTAGGCCAAGTTCTGCTGGAACCTTCTGCCCTCTGATGCTTTGATTTTTGTCCTTCTCCTGACACTCTTGTGCTTCCTTCATTTTACGTTTCCCTCACTCCTGTGAGCAGAGGCAGGAGCTATTGAGGGAGAGTGAAGGCCTTCCCTCCTAAGTCCCACAGCCCTCTTCTCCTTCAGGCAGACAGTTCAGGAGACAGTCCAGGAGGATGGCGACCGAGTTGTCACAGATGGAACGCAGCATTGAAACCATCATCAACACCTTCCACCATTACTCCGTGAGGCAGGAGCCCCCAGACTCCCTAAACCAGAAAGAATTCAAACAGCTGGTGAAGAAGGAGCTTCTGAACTTCCTCAAGGTAGGGCTGGGCTCCGGCAGGGCTCGCCCAGCCTCAGCAGCTCGGGCTCAGAGAGGAGGACAGGGTGCAGCCTGGAGGAGCCAAGTCACAATGTTGGCATGGACACCTGCCCTGTGCTGGACCCTGTCTGGGCAGGGGGGTGTCCGGGCAGAGAAACCCACTAACCCACGCACCACAGTTGTCGATAAATGAAGAGCTCAGATAAAACCAAAGGCCAATGAGTGCTTTAAAGAAAGTGAGAGCACTGTGGGCAAGAAAGGCCTCTTTGAGGAGGTAACATCAGAGCAAAGACTTGCGTGCTGGGAAGGGACTTGCCTGAGGATGACACCTGGCGGGGAGGTGGGGGACGCTGGACCTCAGGCAGGAATGTGCGGTGGCAGGTGTGAGTGTGGGGGAGCTTTCCTAATCATAAGGGTCTCTGGGGGAAAACGATAAACACATAGCACATGGAGAGCACCCAGCATAGCACTGACACGTACCAGGCACTCAGTAAAACATGAGGTCTTTCCACACATACCCCTTCGGAAAACAATTACATCATTCGAGGAACTTCCAACAGCCTTTTTCTTTTCTTTTCAAATTTGGGTAATGGGGGGAAATACAGGCCTTGATGAAGAAGAGTGGGACACATGGGTCCCAGTCTCAGTTCCAGTCCCAGAGCCAGCCATCTGGGGGAGGTCCCAGCCTCCCTCCTCATCCATGAGGTGGAAGGTCATCCATGGGAGGCATTAGGGACGCAGACAGCTAAGCGAGATTCTGATGGGGTAGACATAGAGAGGGTATGGGCAGGCAAGAGGCTGTGTGGCAACGTCCCCTGCCCCAAGCAAAATGACAGGCCAGGAAGGCAGCTGGGGGGCTGCTCAGGAGTGCCTGCTCCCACCAGCTAGGCACCCCACACAGTCTCCGGGAGGGGCTTAGCTGGGGTGCCCTAGTGAATGGGTGGCAGAGCTGGAGCTTAGCTGGCCTTCCCTTGTGCCCCTAGAGTTCCCACCCCACCTGCCATCTCTCCTTCCACACTTTGTCCACCCTTTGGCCCTCAGAGCACATACACTCTCTGCCCCTCGGCAATCTCCGTTCTCTGTTTTCCTACCTTTCTGCTGTGTTGGTTGAAGAAACTTTCACTGAGAATGACCTAGGGGTGCAAAGGGGGTAAGTGTGGAGGAGATGGGATGGTACCCTAGGTCAGAGCAAGAGCAAATGACCCTCTCTAAGGCATGGTTTCCTCCAGTCTTCCCCAAAGCAGACACATTCCTGCCTGTTAAAGTTGTTACAGGACCAGACAAGGCAACCTTTCTGGACTTGCTAATCCCATGGCCAAGCCCCTTGACCTCAGTTCCCTCTTCTGTAAGACGGAGGAAGTCACCGCATCCAAGCCCAAACGGACTGTGTGGGACGTGCACCGGGAGGTGTTTGGAGTGTGCTCCACACTTGCTCCACCCTGAGCACGCGGGCCATGGCCATTTTGTTTTGTTTTTAGATCAGTGGTTCTCAATCTTCCTAATGCCACGACACTTTAATACAGTTCCTATGGGTCGCAACCCACAGACTGAGAACCACTGTTTTAGATCAATATAAGAGAACCTATGACTAGGTTATGTTGTTTGCATTTGTTAGGGTGAAGTCCAAGTCGTTTTCAATTTCAAGGTGAGGCTGGGTCCAGGCGCCCCTGTGCACTTGCCCTGGTGGTTCTCTATGGTCCCCAGCACCCTTCCAGCCACACTCAGCCCTAATAGCCCCTCTCCCCCACCCACAGAAGGAGACAAAAAATGACAAGGTCATAAACCACATCATGGAAGACCTGGACACAAACGAAGACAAGCAGCTGTCCTTTGAGGAGTTCATCGTCCTGATGGCACGGCTGACTGAGGCCTCCCATGAGGAGATGCATAAGAATGCCCCCGATGAGCCAGGTCACCACCACGGGCCAGGCCTTGGTGGTTCCTGTGGCCCCAGACCAGGTTCTGGAGAGGGTGGCCACAGCCATGGCCACAGCCACGGTCATGGCCACAGCCACAAATGAGGAAGCCAAACCACCCTGTGCCTTCCCGACCAGAGCCCTGGGGCTGGCAGGTCAAACTGCCTTGGCTGTGGGGCTGGGGCTGGGGCTGGGGAAATAAAGTCCTCCTCCTTGCCAGCACCCTGCGTGTTTCTTCTCCAGCCCATGCTTACCAATGGCTCAACCTCTTCATTCAGTAATGACAGAATGAGAAGCCGCCATATAGGAGTCTGTGTTGAGCCCCTGGACTTCAGGCCCCACTGCTCAGGGCCAGGTCACCCTGTCCCATCTCAGACCTCCCTGCCCAGCCTACCAAAATGGCCCTTGTCACTGAAGAAACCAGAAAGGGGTGGGTCTATCTTTTCCCCTCAACATGCCAGCCACCTTCTCACCCAGGCCACTTGTGCATTCATCACCACCCATAGGGCCCACTGTCTCTTGCCAACTCCCTTGCCCTACAAGTCTTCCCAGAGTGGACAAAGATGGGGCTGTGACAGGGAATAACTAGGGAAGAATTCTGGCACCTCAGCAGTAGACACAAAGATAGCCTGAGAGTGTTTACCCCAAACACACTTTTGGGTCCAAAAGAGAAATTAGGTCTCTCTTAGCAGACCCCACATCCTAACTGTGGGTGCTGGTAGCCACAGGGATGCTCATAGGTATGGAAGGCTGGGAGTCAGCCCACCCTTGGGACCCCCACCTGGCCATCAGAAGAAATGAGCTTGGTGACTACCATGAGGACTCTACACTGCGTCCAGAGAGCCTTTGGGGCCTAAAGATTCAGGGGGTCCAGCTGGCCAGCAGGGCTTCTACTTCTCTCTGCAATCCCTGTAGCCAGGCCTGGCCCAGCTCCCCCAGGGCTGCAGCTGACCGCCTAGTCCATCTCACTGACTCCTCTGCCACCTTGTTGCCCTCTGGCCATAAAGTTCCTTTCCCAGGTTACAACCAGCAGGGATGGGCCTTCCAAAACCCAGAGCCCAGACCAGGGTCCTCTGTCCCCTGTCCTTCTAGCAGACAGAAGACTCATAGCAACAGGATGTGAGGGAGCTGAAAGACCCACAGTCTCCTCCTCCCCCCTGTTAAAAGCCAAGCCAAGGCCCTCAGGGAGGAGAGAGCACAGGACACACCTTGGCAGACTTGGTCACAATAGGACAGTGACAATGGGGGCTTGAACCCCATCTGCTCCACTGCCTGGACCAGCCAGCTCCTTCTCCAGCAACCAGTAAGAAGATAGAAGGTGTGGGGTGGGATTTCAGCTCTCTCCTTGCTGGCCGATGCCCCCTCCCCCCACCTCCCTCTGGCAGATTCCTGCTCTAAGGGCTCAGGAGGCTCTGCTCTGGGCACAGGAATTTGAGAGCACAGAGTGTTTCCAGGATCTGTTTTAGGCTGTGAGCTTGAGCAGCAGAGTTTAGAAGCCTCACCAGCCCCTCTGTGCCTGACTTGGGGACCAGGCAGCTGAGGACACTAATTTTCTGATAGCCCTTCTGCCCCATACTCACGTCCAGGGAGGAGTCACAGTCTTCATCCCTTCTAAGTGCAGCTTGTCTGGGGTTGGATGGGGGAAGAAGCAGCCTGGGGGCTGGCAGGGCTGAGACCAGAGGTTTCCTGTGGGGTGGGAGGTGCCCCACGCCCTCCGCTGGCCACTTACCACAATGCCTGCTTCCCCCACTAGACCGTGAGCTCCCTGAGGGCAAAGTCTATGGCATCTTTATTCCCAACGTGTACACAGTAGATTGTCAACAAACATTGACTGCATAAATGTTCCAAAATTTCTCACATACTCCATGCTTCTTTCCAGGGGAAGGTGTAGGGGAAGGAGGGAGCAGGAGACTGGGATTAAAACCTGCAAATGTATCATAATGACATTTGCACTAGACTGTTTACCGCAGCTCAATTTATAATCACCAAATTGTAGAAACAACCTAAATGCCCACCAACCTAGAAATGAATTAACAAGCTATAGGTATGTACACCATGGAATACTATTCAGCCGTGAAAAAAATGGAAACTTTACAGCCTTGGTATTTACCTGGATGGAAGTGGAACACATTATTAGGTAAAGTATCACAAGAATAAAAAAGCATGAATCCCATGCACTCAATTTTGATATGAGGACAATGAATAACAATTAATGATACGGTGGGGGTGGGGGAAGGAGAGAGCAGAAAGAGAAAGAATGAGGGAGGGGTGGGGAAAGGAAGAGAAGAGAGAGGGAAGGAGCGAGGGGGTGGGGTCTTGGTGTGTGCCATACCTTTTAGGGGCAAAACACGATTGTAAGAGGGACTTTACCTAACAATGCAATCAGTGTAACCTGGTTTCGTGTACCCTCAATGAATCTCAACAATAAAAATAATAATAATCACAATCTCTTTTAATGGCAGAGCCACATGATCAAGACTAAAAAATACAACAAATCTAATTCATGTGAGTTTTCACTTACTGGGTTTCTTGAAGAGAAAGTACTAAGTCACCTCCTTAGGAACACAAAAGCTTCCAAACCCACATTGCTATTGTTGGCCTGGACAAAGGCAGAGACTTAACTTCTGTTGGCAAAAAGAAAGGAATCAGAGGCAAGGAAAACTTAATCAGTTTTCTATTCATCAAAAATCTACTCATGCTTATGAACTTCTCTCTCAGTGAATGATTATCTCAAATGCTTCTTTCTTCTTATGAATTCAAACATTTAGATATTTGAAATATGGGAGTTCTGGTCTCCAGACATTAACAGATTATTTTTTTTTTTTTACAAATATCTTTCCTAAACCTTTAAAACCTTGAAAATTGCATCTTTCTTTTAATCCTTTTTTTTGTGTGTGGAAAATAGTCAAATGAACATCAGCTCAGGGCAGAATATTGTCTCTCCTCTGAGCAGAATTCTCAACATTGAATTTGAAAGTTCTCTACACTGCTTTCCATATCTTATGCAGCTTCCCAGTATAACTTTCAGAAGTTTAAAGGTATGTTGCCACCTTTATTTATATATAAGCTTTAAACAATTTCAGTAGATTTTGAATCAGATAACTCTTTGTGAATATCCTGTAAGTTCATTCTCTTAATTATTATTATGATTATTAGATTATTAATCTAAATAAATTAGTACCTTGCCAAAAAGCTATTAATTTTGTTTCCAATTATGTAATTTAACTTATTTAAAAGTTTCATATTTATTTTTGATATATTACTATAACTTTATATCTTGTGGATGAGTATTTTGTCCTTATTGAGTTAAGAAACCCCTACTCCGGGGTTTGGACTGACTATCAAGTGCACTTTCCCTCTCTTTTTTACTTTGTTTCATATTACAGATGATTAATAATATGAAATATAAACATAACAAGGCATTCAGAAGTAAAAATTGAAACTGGTATTAACATGGACCAGTTATTACATAATCTCTCTCTGAAAGTAGCTTATTGAGAACATATTTAATGCATATAAGGATATTTTAATAACTACTATCAAGCACTTTCACGTGAACAGATAACACAGGTTTTGTGCTGAAATTTGGAAGGTTTGTCTCTACTCTTTGGACACTAGAGGTGAGAAGAAATAAATATTAACCATGATTTTTTATTACAATAATATCCCATCTAAACCACTCCAACCTCTACTCAAAACATCAGATAGAAATATCTGGAGCACTATATGTCAAATCAGAAGTAGAAGAGAAAGTTGAGCCTCCTTCATGTGAATCTAGGTCTTTTCTATCCATACTAGAGCTCCTTTATTTCCCTCTGGTCTTTTTTCAACAACTTACTATAATCCCTACCCCTTTCCTGGAAACCAGACTTCAGAAAGAGGGACATTTTCATTCAGCAATTCAGCGTGTGATTGTAGACCCTGTACAAATAGAAACTATTTCTTCTAGTTCTTTCTCTCTACTCTGATGTATTTTGCCAACTTTCTGCCCAGGACAAGTCATATAATATGCCGAGCCCATGTAATTTGTAAGATGAACATACTGGGTTTCTTATTCAAAATTATTAAGATTGTCAAGAAGGAGAAAGCAAGAAATCCAACCATGCATGGGGGCCCTTCTGAGGTTGAGGACCTTTGTTAACGTCACAGATCACTCCTCCCCCCCACTCCCACCCTGCACAGGCTTCAGCTCTATTGCTCTGTTGGGTTCCTTTGGAACTTGGTCCATCTCTATCTCCGTCTGCTTTCTCTTTCCCTCCTCTTACCTCTTGCCTCCTTCCTCTCTCCTCTTCTCTCTTCTTTCTTTTTTGTTTTTTTAAATTCCTTTTTCCCTTCTTTTTCCTTTTGCAAACTCAGTGATTATTCTGATTAAAAACAGTTTATGAAGTTAAAAACATTCTGTAATACAAAACTAAATAAATAATGATGGCTAATATTACAATACTCTTCTTCTTTACCCTTACTACCCTCTGGATTTCTTGCTCTTCATTGATTTTCTTTTCTCTCTCTTCCTACCCATTGATTGGATTTCCTTGGGGACTCTCCATTTCAATATTTGCATTCATTTTTACTTTTTCTATAACCAGCTTTTAATGTCTTTGTCCCATTGAACATATGCTATGTAAATAAGACTGGAAATAACAGAAGAATGACAGACTTAACAATGTTGTCTCTTAATTTCTTTGGAAATTTAGTTGGCCAGCAGTGCCTGGGTATAAATAGACTAAGTACATCATAAAAAGGAAACATCCCCAATGCCAACAAAATCAAGTAAGTGAAAACTGAAAAATGAATGAAATCCAGGTGGATTTGATCCTGATTATTTTGCTTATAGAGCTGCAGGAAGCACAATGTCACTTCTTTCCTGGTAATAGCCTACTTTGCACATAAAGCCCTAGCCTTCTTTAAAATGGACTTTAAATTTAATTTCACTAAAATATAATTATCCGACTCAGCTCCAAAGTAAATGCATTTGAAGAAATACATGAGGTCCTTGGAAACTAAGAAATAAAATGTTTGTATTTGGCATTTATGTGCATTTGTGTACGCATGCAAGGCTATGTATTTTAAGAACTGTACCTTCAGAAAGAAATCCAGATAAAAATAAATATAAAAGCAAATAGGCTAAAGCCCTTTGTTGTGATAGTAGTGTACTTATAACACTCTACTGGGTAAGTGACATGCAACTCGTCAGGCACCAAGTTACAGGTGCATTTTAATGGCATTCCTTTAGAGTCACAGTTTACTAGCACAATGGGAATACACATCTTTTTAAACTAGCCCCTTAAAGGATTCAAAAAAGTACAAAACTCAAATATGAGATTTTAATTTCTAAGTTGTTAATAAAATTTTGATTTAAGAACTCCAATGAGTGCATAACCAGTGATGCAAGGGGGTCTGGCCAGAAAGAAGCTTGACATTTAAATTCCAGTGAGACACCAAAATCATTCCAAACATGGACGAGTCCTTCTCATTGACCCACTCAAGAAGAAACACAAAGGCAACCTCCTGAAGGAAAGCCCTGATGACTCATAGCCTTGTCTTTTAATTTAACCTTTTTATTGACAGAGAGCATACATGCAGTGAAATGTACAACTTGCAAATGCATAACTCAAGGAATCTTTACAAACGTATACACCTACAAAGCTATGATTCAACTTCACTTACAGAAACAATTTGACACCTTAGAAAGTTTCCTTCTGCACCTTTCAGTTAAAAACCCTCATCCAGTATTAACCATTCTTCTCATGTTTATCACAGAATATTTTTTGTTCTTACTTAAATATTATGGAGTGACAGAGAATATATGCTTTGTGTCTGACCTTTTCCCTACTATTTGACTGTGTAGTCATCCATGCTATTGTAGCTAGGGATATTTTATTTTGATTATTGTGTAAAGTCCCATTATATTACTATAATGAAATTACTTATCTGCTGTACTGCTGATGGACCCTTGGGATACTGTGAATAACGTTGTTATCACTATTATTATACATATCTTTTATCTAGTTTTTCAAATAAAATATTTATTATTTATTCTATTCATAATTAATTCTTTTCTCTTTTGTCTATCCTTAGTAAAAAAATGCTGAGCCATAGGTTATTCTTACATTTTTAGCATTAGCAGATATATACCAACAGTTTTTTTGAAGTGTTTATACAAATGGATACATTCACACCATGGATGTGTGAGTGTTTCAGATGCTATGAATACGAGCTTTCATTCCATGCCATTGGTTTTTTGTTCTCAGTCTATTTGCTTTTTGTGATGATTAACAATGGGGTGCCCCTTCCTTATAGTCATTGGTCATTTGAATAACCTCTTTGCAAAGTGCCTATTCAAGCTTTTTACTGATTTTTAAAAATTTGAGGTGTACATGTGAGGAGCTAACTGTTTATTATGGATTTACTATTATTATGGCTACTTTAAATTTGTTCGAAATTAGTCCTTTGGCTAATTGTGAATATTTTCTCTCACTCTGTGGATTAACTTTTCATTCACAATAATGCCTTTTAATTAATAGAAACTTTTGATTTTAGTTATGTTTAAATTATGTTTATCAATCTCTTATGTGCCTTCTTTAGGGAGATGTCTATTCCAAATTCACTTAGATACATTCCTATGCTTTCTTTAGAAATTTTATTATTTTGCCTTTTACATATAAGTCTATGATTTACCTTAAGCTAATTTTTCATATGGTAATAGGAGGAGTCATCTTTTTTTTTGGTGTTATTTTATATACAGATACTCAATAGTTCCAATATTACTTGTTCAAAGAAAGGTCTTGAGTTTTTTGTTTGTTTGGGTTTTCTTATAAGGCTATTGCTATGCAGGGCAGGCATAAAATATGTGTGCAATTTAAAATAGTTTAACATATAAACACTGCACACGGCTCAGCACCTATGGTTCAACGGGCTAAGGCGCCAGCCACGTACCACTGAGCTGGCATGTTTGAATCCAGCCCATGCCCGCCAAACAACAATGGTGGCTGCAACCAAAAAATGGCTGGGCGTTGTGGTGGGTGCCTGTAATCCCAGCTATTTGGGAGGCAGAGGCAGGAGACTCACTTGAGCCCAGGAATTGAAGGTTGCTGTGAGCTGTGATGCCACGACACTCTATCCAGGGTGACAGCTTGAGGCTCTGTCTCAAAAAAAAAAAAAAAAGCAAAAAAAAAAAAAAACCTGCACACGCACACAAACTTTATGTCAACCCTGTATAGGATGGCAGGCCAAGCCCACAGTGTACAACTCAAGGAGGAAACAATTTTTACTCTGGCTAACAGTTGATAGGGCATGAATCCTAAGTGTTTATGTTTCATATTTTAACAATTTCTTACATTGCCTCAACTAAAAATACTTTTTTCTCTACTATAGTATGTTTCTAATGGAAAGAATGTATTTTAAATTAAATACCAAAATAATTTTAAAATACAATCCAAAAAATAGTTAACCGGGAAGGTCAAAGCTACTTACTATAGTCTGCTACATAGATGTTTTTATTCTCATCAGAAAATTTTATTTCTGGAGTAAAAATACTGCACAAGTAGCTTAAACATAGAATCTCTTCCATTTCTCTCTCTCTATAGAAATGTTGGGATGTGATTTAAGGAAGTGACTGGGTCTCTATTGACTAGCCAGCCACTCAGCCAATTATACTTCTTATCTGATGGCTATAAAGAAAATCACTGCAAGGTCCAGTGTCTGTGATTTCTATGCTTTAGAACCCCACTCCCTATTCCTGAGATGTTTCTGTATGTTGAGATCTACCACATGCAGAAGGCTTGAAAAAAAATACAAGGCATTACAATTGAGAAATGAACTATGCAGATCTGAAACTCATAAACAGCATCAAAAACAGAGACAGAGAAATTATCTGAAGTGGAAAAGAATGGCTTGGCGACCATGGATCAGTGGTTAGGGCACCGGCCACATACACTGGGGCTGGTGGGCTTGAACCTGGCCTGGGCCTGCTAAACATCAATGACAACTACAACAAAAAAAAGCCTGGCATTGTGGCAGGCGCCTATCGTCCAGCTACTTGGGAGGCTGAGGCAAGAGATTTGCTTAAATCCAAGACTTGGAGGTTGCTGTGAGCTGTGATGCCACAGCACTATACTGGGGGTGACAGAGTGAGACTCTGTCTCAAAAAGAATAAAATAAATAAATAAAGTGGAAAAGAATAATGGGGTAAAAAGGGATGTCTGTATGCTGCCAGGGGAATAGAAGAAACTAATACTTAAAAAAAAAAGCGTCCAAAATATATAAGAACTTATACAACCAAATATCAAATAACCAAATAACAAGATTAGAAAATGGGTAAGGGGCAGAAACACTTCACAAAAAAGAAATTCATATAGCTGAGAGGTAGATGAAAAAGTGCCCAACGTATTTAGCCATCAGGTAAATGTAAATGAAAACTATGATGAGATAGCACCTTGCAGATGACAGGATATATATCATTAAAAAGATGAAAGATGACAAGTGTTGAAGAGGATGTGGAGAAGAGGAAACCTTTGCACAGTGTTGGGAATGTCCATTTGTAGAGCCATTATAGAAAAGCAAGTGGAGACTTTCCAAAAAAAATAAAAACAGGACTACAATTGGGTATAGACCCACCAATTCTACATCTGTGTATATACGCCAAATAAGGAAAATTTTGTTCATGAAAATATTTTTTGCATCCTGGTGATTATTGCATCATTATTCGTGATAGCCAATAGACGAGTGCATAAAGAAAACGTGAGTAGAAGCCTCTTTGCCTAACTCCCCTGGCAGTGAAGGCCTATTTGCTGTCTATGGCAGGTATCCTGCTTTGTAGATTTTCTTACCATGTAAGCCTATCTGTTTTGTTCTCAATAAACTTTGTTCCATGCTTGTCTTAAAAGAAAAAGAAAAGAAATGAAAATGTGAGGGGAATATTAAAATATAAAGAAATCTTAAAAAATAAAGAAATCTTGCCATGTACAATAACACAGCCAGAACAAGAGGACACTATGCTAAATGAAATAAGAAAGGAACATACAGAGACATACTGCATGATTTCCTGTACATGTGGGATCTACAAAAGAAAAAGTGGGTCAAGCAGAATGGTGGTTACCGGGGGTGGTGTATGAGGAGATGGTGTTCACACGATATGACATTTCGGTAATGAAGACAAATAGATTCTGTACATCCAATGTATAGCATGAGGACAACAGTTAAACATATTATATTACGTACTTGAAATTTGGCAAGGGGATAGAGCTTACATTTATACTGCTCACCACATACACACACACATGCGTATTGGTGGCTGTAAGATGATGAAGATATCAATTATGGTGAGCATTTCACAATGTATAATTACATTAAAACATAACGTTGTATATCTTATATATATAATTTTTATATCAATGATATCTTAAGATAGCTGTGAACAAAAAAGAGATACCATTTTATAAAATGAAGACATTTAATTGGAGAGAACAGAGCTAATCCCTCCCACCTGTTTCATAATAAAGAATCATCACCTCTGGTTGTTTAATGAAAATAGGGAACCGTTATCTTATCAGTACATATTTTGTTTCTGTTGTGGAGACTATTTTCTGACCCTAAAAGGTGAGATTACATCAAACATACACATACAAACACAGCCACAAAATAGGACATTTACATTTCTCTAGCCAGATATGTTCTCATCATGTCCAGTTTCCAGTAAGATAATCAGACGCAAAACAGAAAAATACGGGTTTCAAGAGCTTCATTGTCTCCTGAGCTTGCTGAAGGCCAACGTGTGGTAAGCTTGGGGAGGAATGCCCTCTAGAGGGAGCATATCCTCACGTCAGGAGCAGCATTAGCTGTCCCCCCAATCCCCCCTCCCCCCCGGAGCCCTGGGGATTGTTTTCTCATTCTAGAAGGGTGTAATCAGCAGAGGATATCCTCAGGAAGTGATAACCAGTGCTGGCTTACTTCATTTGTAGCAGCTTTCCGACTAAGATGGTATTGCCACTGATGAGTTTCTTTTAAATGACTTTTTTTTCCCCAGCAGTATTTTATAAATGGTTGTTGCATTAAAGAATAAATGAAATTTCCCTGAAGTACACACTCCACCGTGCCTTTAGTGTCTTTACTGACACGTCTGTGAAGACGGATGGACCCTAAAGAGCTAGCTACAAACTAAGTGAGTCACATTTGTCTCCCAGGAATGTTTTATGTGCTGCAAAATGTGACAAAGGCCATTACAGAGATTATATTTCCCAGCAATGAATCTGCTGTCCATCCTCTGCTATTCCAAACATTCAGAAAATTGCTATGGAATTACTGAGGGCCCAGGAAGCAAGCCGTCATTGACTTGTTGCCCTGATACTTCGCTTGAAGGTAGGGCAATGGCACTGAATTCCTTACGTTCAGAATGGGTGTCGAAAACAATTTGTAAAAAGCAACTTTCTAAATCCTGCTCAGGTAAAATTTTATATAAAATGCTTTCTAGAGTTTATGTTTATTATCACTTATATGTTACTGTCAGATGAAAAGTTTCAATTTTGCAAAATATATGTTTTTAGTTTTCTTCTCAAATAGGTTGTCTTGGCAATGTATCTGTTTACAGTTGTTAACTTATTTAAGTCAACTAAAATCCTTCTATTGTTTATTGAGAATTTTTTGGCAGAAAACACAGTCTTTGGCCACAAGGAGACTATGAAAATAAAATGAAATGACTCATATGCAGCAAAAATGTATAATCAAGAAGTAGCTCATTTGGTGGACGTGTGAACACACTAGCAGTAGATACCCTTACGAGATGCAGTAATTTTCAATGTTTCCAGGAAGCAAGTTCAATTTATGGTGGTCATTAAAGGATGAACTGGTAGTTTGACATGTATGAAACTGGGATTGCTTTTAAGACAATTATCGATGCAGTAAAAATGCACCTGCTGTTTATCAAAGCAGCGTCACACCCATGCACAAAGGATGCTATGTGGCCCAACATGCCCATCACCTCTGACTGTATTGCTACTACCTCACAGTCTATGCCTATGTTCCCAAACTCCTCATTTTTCAAAACACTATCTGAAGCCATGACTTTTAGCATTTTTAGCCATGGTGTTTAGCATTTCCACAACACTATCCTTTGAATCTCCTAGTAACACTTACTGTGGAGTTTCATGTTGTAGGCAAGGCTCTGTTTCTCAAACGGTGGGAAGAATCCCCTGATTTCTCTTCATTGACCTTTGGAACTAACTTTATGTGTTCTTGGAATAGACTGTATTGTATTTACTGATGACACATAGTAAATAGAATGCCAATCAGAATGTAAATGTAACAAAGTAACTTTATAAAGGTAACAAAAGAACAACAAAAATGAATGTGCTTTATTTCCATGCTAATTCTCCTGAAACTATTTATTTGGGCATATCAGAATTACAACTTGGCTATTAACTATAACATTTATTACCCTCCTTAACTCCATCATATTTGTCTTTGAACCAATAACTGAATCCTCTCGGCTTCATCTTGCCCTTTGCCACTTAGGCCAAAAGAAGCCGTAATGCTTAGTGGAAAACCTGATGCAGCCTCACGAGTGAGTCACATGGAAACAATAAAAGGTAGTGAATGAATCTACTTTCTGTCACCTTAGAAGGCCAATCCATTTCTAGGAATATTATTATATTTTAAGGAATTAAGGTAGATATGACAGGAAAGAGAAAACAAGAAACTGCTAAGATTGAATATCCTGTAGAATCAATCTTGCATTCCTATGAAAACTTCAGCTCCCGTGTGTTTTTTAATTAGTGAAAAACTCTGAGCTCTTATTTTTATTTGGACCCCAAGTCATTTATTGCCATGCTGCATAGCAGTTAGTTATTTAGAAATAATTGATATCATTTGTTGGAATGAGTTTCTTCCTCAGCTTGAAAGTATGTGTGTGAATGCATGTGTCTGTTTAATATAAGCATAACATATAGATGTACTTATTCATTTTCATTACTCTGAGTGGCCGGTTCTGGTAAATCATCATGAAGGAATTAATAATTAGGACCTGGTATGAGTGATGAGGAGAAACCTGCTTTTTAGTAACCAAATCAGAATCAAAGACCAATTGATTTAATTGACTTGGAACACAGTAGAAAAATGGAAGTAATGTCAGGGGCTCACGAGACCAGAGGCAAGTGGATAAATCAAAATCTTGAACATGCAAGGTCATTATTAGAAATAACTGTGAAAGGATCATGTAGTGATCCAGGAGATCCGAAAATCTTCAATTGTTAGCTGAGCCTTGAGAGCCTTGTGCGTTCTCTGCTTCACATCTTTTCTACTTCACAAGTCAAACCAGTTAAGAAGGGGAAAAAAAGTGGAATGTCTCCTTATAGAAAGAATGTAGCAGAGGGGAACAAGGCATGATTATTTATACATATTTTTTCATCTTATATTTTAAAAAATTATATTTTGTAATTAAATATGTTTATAATATCAAAATATATGTCAGTATTTTATAGTTATGAATTATATATGGGGATGTTCAATTTTTATTTCTCTGTTGCACATTGGAAGAATAAGAGTTGTCTTGGGTCACACATTAGGTACATAAACACTAACAAAAGCTGAGTAGCAAAAATAAATGTGTTTACTCTTTGTGATATCTGACATCCATATGGGCAGCAAAAAATTCCTCACAAAATCATCATCTGGCCCATGGTCTGCAGGTTGGACACTCCTGGTGGTGACAGACCCAGAGAGCAAGGGGAAAAGGAAAGTGAACGTGTGGAAGTCTTCAAACATTTTGGAATGGGCATGTTTGGGTACACAGGGAAGGGAATGCGTGGATTTCAAGGCAGCGCCTTGGAGGCCTTTGCATCTAAGTGCATTCACTTCTAGGAACTGATGATTAGACACTTGTGTTCCTCTCCCTCAACATTTAGAGCATTGTGGACAATGCGTCCTGGCTCTACTTCAGAGCCACAAAAGCAGAATCTCAAGAGATTGAGTGTGCTTGATCGGTCAGAATTGAGAACAACTTGCCCAACCCTGAGGATAAAGGTGCAGGTTAAGGTTTTCTTCCGATTGGCCCTTGTTCCTGGAAAGCAGAGCTCTCCTAGATCTGTTGAATAAACCCAGAGCAGGTAATGAAGTAACTGAGCACCCTGACAGGCTTGACTTCTTGAGTTTACATTTGTGTGTTTCAGGCCCCAGTTTAAAAACACTTCACGGCTTCCATGTCCTTACATCGCTCTGATGGGTTTTCTAATCTCTCTCTAACCTGGCCCAGCCTTAGGCTCCTGCAACCACTTTGCTACCTGGAGACTGTCTGTACAGTCTTATTTACCACTAGTATGTAACATGGCTGCAGTCTACTGATAGCAAAATAGTCACCCGAGCATACTCCTCACGGTTCACACCCACAGCTCTTGCTCATATTGGTCTTCCTTTGGCCTCTGGCTGGTTGTGCAGTGAGCCGGGTCTCTCTGGTTGCGTCTCCATGGAACTAGTCCATGGAAGCCAAAGGAGTTGGACTCACTGCCTTTATCCAACTTGCTCATCCTCATCTGTCATGCTGAGACCACCACTAACCACGTGCTTTAAGGAAATGCTCTCTGTCCAGGACAACACTCGTGTTACTCATTGCTCTCCCAAATATACCAGTCAATAAATAATATGCATATTTATTACCTCTACTTCCTTGGTTATCTATTATTTAATTAAGTAGTACCATGTTAGGACCTTATTTTATGGGAGACAGTACAACATAAAATACACATCCCTAATGCCTAATCTCAGCAGTGTACAATGCAGGGATACTGTTACAGATTGTTTCTTTTTCTGTAGTCATCAATTGTGAGAACCATGGTCAAGGATCTACATGTATGGGAAAGCAGTACAGCTGAAACTTTTTATACAAAATTAGCAGGACAGATAATACATTGAAGATAAAATATAGGAGTCCAATTTCCATATTTACTTTATAATATATAAATAATATAAATATATAAATATAATTATAATATAATTTATATATTATTTATATATATACATTATTTATATATAAATATATAAATAATATATACTATATAATATATAGTAAATATTTCCATATTTACTTTAGATTATGAGATGAAACATTGCAATATGATAGTGCTGATGATGTCAATTGTGATGATAATATTAACTACTATATTTTTTTGCTATTTTAGTAGGTTCTTTTAACTCGAACTCAATATAATTATTCATAACATAATACAATTTTATGTTGAGAACACTTCACTAATAGGAGTTAACTGACTTAATATCACTCAGCTACTCAGTCATATCTCCATAACTTGATTCAAAGATGTAGTATGACTTAGGGTTCCAATTAACACTTCACTTTTCTATGGCTAGAACTACTACTGATATGTTAGTCACAAAATTTCTGTGGTTCCTTTTCATAAATAATTTAAAATTTAGTGCTGTTTGATAACCAATTCTATCATCTAGTTAAGTTACTGAAAAATATTTCAAAAGACCATTCAACTAAAAAAAAGAGAGAGAGAGAGAAACTAGTATCAAACATTGAGAATAATGACTCTGTGGAGATCCTTTGCAATATCTTTGCATTTGTGAAATTTCTTGATTGTCTTTCTTGTATTGTTTTAAACCTGTATTTTGGTCTAATTTAGACAAACTTGTCCTGTCTTCCTAAAAATAATAACAGGCAAAATTATAAAGTTAAACATGAGGGTCACAAATAAAACTTATGACATTAAAGGGAGGAACACTAATTATTTTCTAATTACCTCTTAAAGAAAAGAATGCTACTACATTTTCTGGGTTAATAAAAATAAAGTAAATAGAAAAGAGAATTTCACATTTTTTTTCCTTTGGTTAAAGTCAGGTACTAAAAGTTATAGAAATATGAATGAAAATTCTGGCTGGGTGCAGTGGCTCAAGCCTATAATCCAGGGACTTGGGAAGCCAAGGCGGGTGGATTGCCTGAGATCACAGGTTCAAGACCTGTCTGAGCTGGAGCAAGACCTCATCTCTAAAAATAGCAAGGCGTTGAGGTGGGCACCTTTAGTCCTAGCTACTTGAGAGGCTGAGGCAAGAGAATCGTTTAAGCCCAGGAGTTTAAGGTTGCTGTGAGCTATGATGCTATGGCACTCTACTGAGGGCAACAAATGAAACTCTGTCAAAAAAAAAAGTATGAAAATTCTTATTAGCCCACATTGTCATTCACCACTATAATGCATTATGACAAATGAATTGGCTAAAATTGTACATAGTATGTTCTAAATAATCTCATTCTTTTTTAGAATTAAGACATTTTTCACTGAAGTGGCTCCCGTTACCTACTCTAGCAGGAATTCTCTTCTATAGATATTAGCAGCTTTAGTGGCATATGCAACTCCAGTAAGAATGAAAAAACTTGACTGGTCTCCACTGCTTGAAGCTGGAATTTTTTAGTGATTGAAAACATGAATTTTCTCAATGAGTAGACATAAGTATCAATCTACATTTCTTAACAATGTGATCTGAGGGAAATAATATAAAAACACTAAATCTCAACATTGTCCTATATCATAAATCTGTATAACATCACTTTAAGTACATTTTATGAAAATTGGATAAGTTTATGCCACACGCTCACCATTCCACAAATGGCGCTTTATTAAAGATGTCACCATCATCAACTTAAAAGGATGCACTCAACTTCTATGGCATGCACCTACATACTGGCCGAGATTTCACAGATATGGCTGTGAAAAAACAAAAATTTCTACTCATGCAGAACTTCTATTTTTATAGTACAAGACACACAAATAAAAGGTAATAAAAAATATGCAGTTAGTTGCATGATGTTGAGTAGTATGAAGAAAATCAAACAAGAGTGGTCAACCAGGTTTGAGGGAAGAAAGGGAATAGTCTGAAACGTTAGATAAGGTGAGTGGGCAAGGAATTGCTGAGAAAGTGATATTTCAACCTATGTATCTCTCCAAATTTGTAAGTGTGTTAAAATATAGAAAACATTTAGATAGGGCATTGTCTACTTTATTCTATTTTATTTTTTGGTATTGAAAAAAATATATGTCTGATGTAAATTATTTACATTTGTATTTCTGTACCATATTAACCATGTTAATTTTCATACACACATATTTAAACCCATATGCATAGATGTGTGTAAAACATATTAGTATTTTTATATGCGTAGTATGTATTTGTGTACTTCCTCTTGATATGTTATACATACTGTTGCATATTTATACATATTTGCATCCCCTTATTTTTATATGTGCACAGTATTTTAAAGGATTTTTAAAATATCATTGAATGGTGCATAGGAATCGATAGGCTGGCACATATATGAGACATGTTATAGAGGTAGAACTTGCTAGATATAGTACTTGAAAAAAGTTGTAGGTTGCAGTAGAGGGCAATGACTAGAAGAATTCACAGGTTCCAGGTTGTATAACAAAATAAATGTTAGTTACATGTAAGGATATTAAAGTACAGAATGGAGACAAGGTCTGAAAAGAAAGATAATATGTTCCACATAGAATGTACTGAGGTTGAACAATCTAGGAGACATTAATTAGATGTAGATAAGCACCAAGAAGCAAATTCTTATATAGTTCTCAACTTCAGAACAAGATATTATAATAGAGAAACCGATTTTGACTGTTAATCAGGTTTGAGACCACATAAGTGGGTGAAATTAGCAAGAAGTGTGTGGTGTCATAAAAGAAGATATTGGAGAATGTGAATATTTAAGGGAAGTATTTGAGAAAAGGAGCCTTCTGAAGCTGTAGATTGAAAGCTAAACTATATAAAGAGAATTAATAGTTTTAAACAATGATCAGTAACTTATACATCTTTGATCGAAGCAAAATCATTTTCTATATTATTATTTTATTTATTTTATGCATTCAGTGCATATTTCCAGTGTACAGAATAATTTATAGCAAGGCATTATTATCAATATCAACATTCTCATGGCCATCACTACTAGCATTGACTTACCACTTTTTATGTATCAGGCAACCTAATCTACTTTATTCTTCTGGATAGTGCTATGAGATAAGTACTGTCTTTATTACCTTTATTTTTTGCAAAGGAACAGGACCTTCTGATGGATTAAATTCCCTGCCCTCCCCAAACTTTAGAGGTAAATAGAAAAAAAAAAAAAGATACAGGCATCTAAAAAGTAGTATGAAGTAGATCTAATTTTACAAGTAGATGTGTTGTGGAATCACATATTAAAATCCCCATCCCAGAACTGGAAGAGATTTGAAAGGCTTTCTGGAGGTAATCAAGGGGATAAAATAAACATAATGAGGGAAAAGGTATTCTAGTAAGAATAAGCAAGAACGGTGTAAAGAAATAAAAATGCAGAGGGAGGAATGGAATTAAATGGAGAGATAACATGTTCCTCGTGGAGCATATGAGGTTGAAGTACCTAGGGGATATTAGAAATGGATGAGCGTCGGTCAGCACAGGCTGTGGTACTGGCGGCTGTGGCTGTCAGATGTAACAGTTATATCACTTGCCCATCAGAGAGGCTGATTAAAGTGATGTCCTGGATGTTAGCAGAGGAGAGAGCTTTAAGCAGCATGACAGCAGCATTAGTGCAGATTAATTGCAGTCTTGTATGCAATCTGGAGTTAACAGGTTGAAAATAAACAGGTTTTGAGACGGGAAGAAGGGAGAGCTTGATTTTGAAAAATATATTAAGTTCTCTATTAAGTGCCTCCATAGACTTGGTGGTTTGCTCTTTTATGACACTTCTGCCTGCTTGCAATTGTTTGCCAAAGTCCACAGCTATATCCAGAGCTTGGATGTGAGCTTGGGACTGTACGATATTTTCAGTCAGACTATCAACATAGCACAATTCTGAAAATGGTTATTTCTCAAAAATAATGTGTTTGAATGAATCAATAATGAAAATATAAGTTAAGTTATATGAGAATGTGATTCTTTTATTTTTAGTTTTTAGTTTTAGTAGGTTTAATATTTTTTTAAGTACAAGGTCAGGGCAGGAAGAAATGGAAAGATTGAAAATATAGAAGCATGATAAGTAGGTACCCTGATCTTGAATGAAATGATGTATAAATACTGTGGAAAAAGGAGGGGAAGAGAGGGAATAGATTGAAGAAGGGAGTGGAAAGGATAATCCTTAAAGAAAAATAACAAAACCGCTCTGAGAGTGGAAGGCAATATAAAAATACTATGAATATAGCTACAGATTTAGGCATGATAAAGGGAAAATAACTCTAAATTTTCTATTTCTTTGTGAAATGGGAAGTAAGGTCATACGCAGAAGATGGGAGGGTAAGAATGAAGCACATATTGATTTTGCTTTAGCTTTAAAGACTAAAAGGCACTCATATTTAAACAGAAAATTCAGACTTACTATACCAATAGGGAGACAGAGCAACGCACATTCTCCTATTTTTCCAAGACTTTCATTTGTCCGATTGCAGCTTTTTCCTTCTTTTTACAGTTGTCACAGTTTACTAAATGCATGGCTTGATTTGCATTAAAACGTAAGGCTGCCCTCTTTCTGCAATAATTCGAACTGCAGGATGTTTGCATGTGATTACAGGACACATTGTATTGCCATTTTATGGCAGGGCTCTAGATTTCTTCTATCTATTTAATGTCTACATTGTTTAAGTGTAAAACTATTGTTTTGTGTCTGTATTTGTGTGAGAGAGAAGAAGAGGCAGAGAGTCAGAATGAACTTGAAGAGCTAAAGCACAGAAGACTCCATTGAGAATTAAAATGTAAGGAAGTATTTATTCTTTTTCCTCGAAATACAATAGAAAGTGTAACTATAAAAATGTGTCTTCTTTTATTGCGAAGCCAATATCTGTTTTAGCCATATGTCTGGTAAGTCTACAAGCAGATATTCAGGAAAATATTATTTTAATTTATTTTAAATTAAATACAAATGTATATTTGTAAATGTAAATATATATGTAAATATGTATGCATATTTATGTATGTAAATGTGTATTTTAATCCTCCATGCTTATTGTTTTCCATAAGCTTTGGCTTGCATGCTTTGCAGTCAGGGACATGACACAGCTCATGTGTGACTGACTGGCTAGGCTGGCAAACTGCGGATGTGGCCAATTAGTTGGCTCCATTTGGAAACACCAACCTTATGCTCAGAAAACAGTGTTGTTAAGTCAGTCTCTTTCACTTGCTCTTATTTTTTAACTAATTGAGCCAGAAGGAATGGATTATACATATTTGTTGTTTTGCATATAAATTGGAAATTATTCCTTTCCCCCACCTGTAGTTGCAAATAGTGTTTTCTTCATTTTTGTCTGAACAGCAATCTCCATTTTTAGATGAGTCCTGACCAAATTATTGGAAAATTATAATGCTTGCTGACAGCCTTCTTCGAAGTGATCAATCAAACTTCCCCAAGAGAAAATTATATTTTTAAAGGAAGCTTTATAACTTTGATGACTTCAAAGGTCAAGTTATTTCTTTTCTTCAATTTAGGGACATGTTCTGGAGTCAATCAATATTAATTCAACATAAGACCTTCATCCCCAGTTTCGCCTCCTACATTAGCTAACCTAATTAAATGTGTGTTGCTACCAAAATGCTGATTACTTTTTTATTATAGACAAAGTATTGCATTTAGATTTTTTTTACTTTTTCAATTTTAATTCATTTAAAAGAGAAAATTTATTATTTGTGTATTGATAATAAAATAAAAGAAATTGCCCAGTATGCTTCTGCTTTTGATAATGAATTTCAAGGCTTTTCTTTTTTTTTTTTCTCTATCCACCAGGCATAGAATTGGTTGGACCCTCATGAATTGCAAGCACCAGGGATAGTGTTTGTATAGTCCTTTGCTCCAATAACTTGGTGAAAATTATTTAAAATACTGACTGAGGCAGAGATACCCTAAAATGTTTTCTTGACTCTCTTAACCTCTCTATTTTCAATATCATGTGCATTGTCCTGAATTAGATTTTGTCCTAACTTTTGCCTTAGACCTCCAGTAACGGGGGTTCAGACATATTCCTATCCTTTCATTTCCTCAATACTCAAATTCCAGGGTAATGTTCTTCTCAAATAATAACAATTCTAAGTTTTATTATATTCATTGCATGCACAATTACACATCTAGAATTTTCTTAATGGGAAAATACTGATACTTTTAGAGAACAAGTTTATCCAGTAAAAACTATGCTAAAATGTAAAGTCACATTGTTCCAATACATTAAATGCCAAGTAATGTCAATTTTTGTTTTCAGTGGGGTATTCTGAAACAAGACAGAACATTTGGACAATCGTGTACTGTTGAAGATATTATTGATGCACTTCTTTCTTGACATTTAGATTAAAATGGTTCATTTATTGATTAAGCAAATATTATGAGATGGCTAATTCTGCATCATTTCATTGTGAGTGTGCCGTCCCCACACACATATAGAATTGCATACAACCAAATTTGGGTGTGTGTATATGTGTGTGTGTGAAGAAAAAAGTGACAGAGCAGACCCAGATTAAAATGTGCAGTTACTAAAGTGCTACTCTGTATTATTATGCCATTTAATTCAAAATATTTCAGCCTTGTGTTGATGAGTTTAAGCTAAATAGTTAATGGTCAGTTTCCCAAGTTAGAAATACACTCTCCAGTGATAATGTAGCAGTGTTTTAAGTCAAAGTCTTCATTTAGTCAATGAGATCTTTTTATTTTTCATGTTTCTTATGTTTTGACATCTGGGGCCTTGCTCACCCTGGGCTGGCTACTTCTTGGAGATCGTAAGGGACCCACTCACCTGCACTGGTACCTGTTAGGTGCAAAGCCATCAATCCAGAGCCCCTGTGCCACCACTTCCTCTAGCTGACCCCATACTTAGGACCAGTATTACCCTACCCAAATCACCCCAGGACCAGGCCCAGATAACGAGGGATAACCCTGTGCTCCAGAGTACCCTGAAGTCATTCAAATTAGCCAATCTTAAACCTGTTTACCCTGCCTTGCCTATCACTTCCTGTGGAAGCCCTAATAAAGGCTCTTGCCCACATTTTCCCTCCCCTTTTTTTCTGCCTCTTGAATAATCCTGGTGCTTCTCCATGTGGCCCTGCATGGCTTGGAATGTCTCCTACTACCCTTGGGAACTGTGAGTAACAAAATGCCTTTCTCATGGCATTCACCTTCCACTCTATGACCTCACCATCCCTGAATAAGAACAAACCCCACATTTTCAAACACTTCTCTCCAGGGTTAGCTAGTACAAGTGCATCAAATATATGTAACTCTTATCTAAACCAGATCCTTTCCTAATTGTCATAATAGTTGCTAAACATGGTTTTTCGCTGGTGAAAATAGACACATGTTTATAAATATAGTGGATGAAATGAGAGGTCTGTAGTGAAATGCATGCTACTCTGGATATATATGAGCAGAAATGTTTTGAAGATACTCTGCTAGTATGCATTGGATATGCTTTAGTGAAATGGTCCTCTATCTGCTAAGATTTGCAAGTTTTTGATTGCCTATATTTTGATAGTTTTAGCATATTAAATATGCCCTCCATACTATCGTTATACTTTATTCTAATTAATGTTAATCACCAGATCAGAGCATCCAAAAGATAGAAATCTTATGTGTCATGTAATTTAAAAGTCATGTTGTATGATCATTTTGTGACATTTTGCTATTTTGCAAGTAATGTTTTTTTTGCTGTTTTGGCTGGGGCCAGGTTTGAACCAGCCATCTCTGGTATATGGGGTTGGTGCCCTACTCCTTGAGCCACAGGTGCCGCCCTGCAAATAATTCTTTATTTAATAAATGTTTGAGACATTATTGTTATTTGAGAAAGGATTTTATCAGTGGGCTCTAAAATTTCATCAAAAATCTCTCATAATAGTGTAATCTCACACACTACACTAGTATGAAATACAGCATTTTTTTTTTTAATTTTCCATTTTTTGTTTGTTTGTTTGTTTTGTTTTTTTGCAGTTTTTTGCCGGGACCTAGCTTGAACCCACCACCTCCGGTATATGGGGCTGGCACCCTACTCCTTTGAGCCACAGGTGCTGCCCCATTCTTTTTTCTTGCTCTCTGTTCTTCCCTAATGAATATATGCAAATTATATTACACACCACCTAAATCTTATGCTCCTACCATATGTCTGTGACTGGTGGAGATGGACTATGAGACTGAGTATAATGACTTTTATTGACACAAACCAAAATAGTACTCAATATGTGTGCCTAGTGATTGGTATATTCTACTGAGCAGTTTTACTCAACTATCTTGAATATTACTGATATTTCTGCAATGTGGTTGTAAGTTGTCTGTATATTAATGCTATTGTTCAGCCTCTCACAATTTCCAACTACGTGGCCAAGAAACTTTATGCAATGAAAGTAACAGTGAACTTGGAGTTAAAATGTCAACTAGCAGATAACATAGTAGTTTAAGAAGGTAACATTTTTGTAATCAGTAAGATGTGAAGGTGGAATTCTCATAAGACATTACCTTGATGTGAAGGAAATAATCTAACGCTGCCTTATCCATAAAATAAAACATTTTTGAGTAATTATGAAATGATTTATTTACAATGTATTAGAGTATAAAGAATAAAATATTAAATTCATACTAATTATGCTATGGAAATCACACCATTTTGTTTGTCTTTGTTTTTACTTCTTAGCAAATTCAGATAAATAGTAGTATATTGTACCAAGTTGTGCTTCATTTGCAGTTATGAACATTAGAAAGATCATATCCACATGGCATAAAACTAGACAAAACTTAGAATTTTTTTTCCTTAATTTCATTTTATTATCCTTGGTATTAAATGTGTGATTAAGATCTTATAATTTTATTTAATTTTGCCTGCATTATACCTCCTCATGGTCTGGATTTTTAAGAGTTATTCATTATGGAAAAATAGTTAACAGTTTTCAAAGAAGCAGCGTGCATTCTGAAATGGAGTCTTATTAAAAACATTTGTATTTGTTGTAAACAGCAAGGACAATTTCAAATATTTGCATATTAGAGGAGTATTTCTAGGGAGAATATTATTATTTCCTCCTGAAATGCTGAATTAAATGCTAAATTAAATAAATATATCCATACATAATTATCTGAGTGCTTCCGCAAGCAACTTTCATAAGAGTTCTACAAATAACTCAAGGAAATCTTGGCAAGGAACCTGTGACTCTTTCATTGAATGTTTGAAGAAATAGTGTAGTTACATCTGCATAAATAACCATTTGCTAACTACTTACAATATGCAAGGCCTTAAATGGGGACTGGGAAAGGAAAATGCAGTGTAGCAAGCAGCCCAGACTTTCAAAAAGTTTAAAATCAAATGTGGAGAGAAATATATTTGTGAACAATTGTTTATATTAGGTAGGGTTTACTGAAGGTCATCTTCTACTAAACTACTTCATATGAATGATGCTGTGTGCCAACAGACATTTTTTTCTCCTAATGCTTTTTGCCAAGAAATTTACTTAACCTTCCTTTTTTGTTGTGGATTCTCCCCTCTCCCCCTCAGAAAGATATATATATCTTTCTCTCTTTTCATTCTTTGCTTTCTTGTTCCTTCCTTGCCCTTTCTTTTTTGGAATTCTCCTGGCTAATATACATTTATTTCTTATCAGGATTACCCTCCAACTGAATATATTTTCAATAATCCTATATTTTCTGTGTGATAACACACTCATTTAAAAAATAAGAGAAAGTGCATTCATCTTTTTCTTTCTTTCTTTTTAATTAGAAGACTCACTTTGTTGCCTAGGTTGGATTGCGTGGTGTGATCCTTTCTCACTGTAATCTTGAAGTCCTGAGCTTGAGTGATGCTGTTTCTTAAATAGTAAGTATTATTGCTGTAAGAGTGATAAGAAAGAGTATTCCAGGAGGATGGAATAGTCTGAAGCAAAGCGTGAAAGCCTAAAAGGACTCATGTTTTGATACATTTGAAAATATGTATGGCATCTTATTACTTTAAGGGAACAATTCCCAATTCCTGAGCACTACTAAACCACAGTGTATGGCACACCTCTTGGGGGTGGGACACAATTATAAGAGGGACTTTAGATAACAAATGTTATCAGTGGACCTAATTCTTTGTACCCTTAATGAATCCCAAACAATCAAAAGTAAAATAATAAAATTGATTAAATGCATTTTTAAAACTGTATCTCACATATGGAGTTAGTGAGATAAGATTGAGAGAGACTGTGTGGTGGTTGAAAAAAATCAATATTATTTTACTCATTTGTGTATTTGGTTTTTAATAGTAAGACAAAAGGGAGAAGTTCAGGGACTGTGTAAACGATCACCATGAAGAAAACCTACACATTTAGTCATAGGGAATAAAATGGAAGAAGCACCTACTTAGATATGGTTCATGTTATTCTACATACTAAGTCTCCAAATCTCTCTTGTTTATATTCAAATTCTACCCATGTCTCAAGGTTGCACTAAACACCAATGTGCTCTAAGCACTGTGGCAACTTTAAATGTATCCTTGCAGCATAGTAAGCTTTTATCAAATATTTGTTCAGTAACAATGATTCCAGAGAATCTAGAAGGTGATAGTATAGTTTTTAGTCCATTACATGTTTTGAATGTGGATAATTTCAAAGTGCAATGACACAGAAAATAGATACCTATCATAAGGAAAAAATAATTAGCACTTAGTTTCAGGAATCCTTCTATCTAGAGAGACCAATGCATTCTAAAACCTGGCACTGGTCTTATGTACACGATTCAATTGCCTTTCTAAAGCAGGAAAGTAGATAACATTATGTACGGATTGCTAACAACAAAAATCATTTTGAAATAAAGTCTCAGTTAACTTGACCAATTAATTAATCACAGCTTCCCATTTATTAAACAGTTAGTTTAATCAAAGTGTTTTTATACAAAAATAAAAATTATCTGTTATTTAGAAGGAATAATGAACATCACATTTTTGTGTCATAGCCCATCTACAAATTTCCCTTTACATATTCTTTTTTCTAAGTAAAGGAAAGCTTACAAAATACTGAAGGGATGTAATAATTTTGTCTGCTTTTTTGATTGATGTCATGATCAAGCAGTGTTTTATTTATTTCTTAAGTGAAGGGAATTCAATATCACTTCATATTATTAATAGTAGCATGGCTTTTTTTTTTCTCTGAAGGAATTAATCAATTTATTCATAGAGGTTCTACCCTATAACACACCCTCATCCCATTTTACCCTCTACATCGTACATTAGAAATCAATTTACAACATGAAATTTGGAATGAACAAACATCTAAACCATAGAATAAACCTAACTCAAATTGAACATGATAGCTTAGCCTAGTCTACCTTAAAAGTGCTCAGAGCACTTACGTTAGCTGACAGTTGGGCAAAAGCCAACATAAAGCATATTTCATAAGAGAATGTTGAATAGCTAATGTAGTTAACTGAATATTGTACAAAGAGTGAAAACCAGAATGGTTGTTTACCCATTGCAAGAAACTACCCTACCACATGGTATTAGTCTGAAAAAATACCAAAATTCACAAACTGGAGTGTGGTTTTTACTGACTGTGTATCATTTCCATACCACTCTAAAGTTGAAAGATCACAAGTCAAATCTTGTAAGGTGAGGATTATCTGTATCTGACATATAGCATTTCCTAAGCACCTATTCTATGTAGAATTTATCCTGTCTTCTGGGAGGAGAGAGATGGTACATATTCATTTGACTATAGTAATGTAGTGCTTCTAGTGATATAAAAGATGAAGGTGCTTACTTTTTTTTTTATGAAGCATGTGACTTTTTACCTTGTTTTATGTTATTTTGTTTCATCCTAAACCCACTGAATCAGAATCTCTGGAACTAAAGCTCAGAGTTTGGCTGTTACAATAAGCTTCCCAAACGATTCTTTTTTTTTTTTTTGAAATACATCATCTTTATTTGGGTACTCTCTCCACACACAAATTTCCATATGGACATTAGTAGCACTACTTAAAGTAGAAGAAAATAAAATCAATCAATAGGATTCTTTCAGAATCTTGTGATAAGCCTTTAAAAATCACATTTACAAAATCATAGATAACATTTAGTTTGTTAATTTTTTTTCAATTAACATGTATTTTATTATTCTTCATTACACTATTTCCCCTCATCCCCTAGTGGTAAGACAGAATTTATTCACAGAAAAGATACAGAAAACACTAAGGCTCCTGGTAGAGGGAGAGAACTCCAGTGGGGAGCAAGAAGCTCTCTCCGTTTCTCTCCCAGTCTTTCCCCATTTCCTCCTTTAGGCCTTTAGTCTCAGGGTATATATAGGTGTATGGGTTCCTTGGCCAGGAAACGAATGAATGAACACAATCCCTTCCGCCAGGGGCAAGGTGAATGAATGTATCAATGAATGGATACAGTCCATTCATGGAATTGAGGCCTAGGAAATTCACAAGAAATTGACCTAGGCATAGGAGATGGGGGTTCCACATTTAGTCCCAAGTCCCAAGTGTGAAGTTGTCCTGCCGTTTTGGCAATTGGAGCCTCTGGTGGAGGTTGGAGGTCCCCCTCCCTGCCTGTCATCCAGCCCACTGGCTCTTCAGCTGGCTGCCACACCGCCAACACTGCCAAGGAGGAGGCAGAAGGTCCGCCAGCCCCGCTGAGCTGGCCAGGGTGCCAATTGTCCTGCACCAATTCTTCCCCTCCGAGTAGAAACTTCAACTGCTGTTAGGGAAAAGGGGTGAAGACTCGATCTAACTGCTTCCTGCTGAATCGGGCGATGATAGAAGGGGGCAGTTGGGGTTTCTCCAGAGGAGAGTGATACAGGGGTCCATGAACTGGAACCATCTTTATTGCATGTGGCTTGATGACATTTCTGGAAAACAAATCTGATTAGTGTATTTAGTAATAGGCAAAGGTAGAACAGCATCAGGTCAGAAGCACTTATTCAATGATGCTAAAAGAAAACCATATTAGGGTTTTTTCTTGCTGTTTCCTAAATAATAACTTCAAACTTTCTTTTGGCTCACAAGTGTAGGTGGTCTGTGGTTGACTGTCTTCATTGCCTGCCAGTGTAGAAGATGGAGGGTTCCAGGACTTTACTCGTGAATGA
>CAUYON010173929.1:0-69338 GCA_963573935.1 Arctocebus calabarensis | reverse complement strand
ACAGGCGCCCGCCACAACGCCCGGCCATTTTTTGGTTGCAGCCGTCATTGTTGTTTGGCGGGCCCTGGGGCTGGATTCGAACCCGCCAGCTCAGGTGTACATGGCTGGCGCCTTAGCCCACTGAGCCACAGGCGCCGAGCCTTAACAAACACTTATTGAGCACCTACTGTGTTCCAGAAACTGAGCTAGGCAAAGGCTATTTGGGTCTGATCTAATTTATCTAAGGCCCAGTCCTGTTATAAGTTCTCTTCTTGGAATGCTTAGAGATCCCTTACTCCTTACCACTCTAACTTCCCCTACAGTAAGTTCACCTGAGCTTGCTTATGAGATTCTAACTTTGCCTGGTTTCTTGTACCCTCAATGAATCCCCAACAATAAAAAAAGAGAGAGAGATTCTAACTTTGTCTTGTGACCAAAAAAGCAAAACTAAAACCAAATGAAATATATATACACTACAATATATCCCAGAAGGGTCAGGATTGAAGGCCTACTTAAAACCCAGAGGGAAAAAGAGTGGCCTATTTACCCCAACAGTAGAGGGAAAATAACTTTCTGACAAATGATATGATCAAAGACAAAACTGACAAGTTAAAAAAAATAAAAACTGAGGACAGGAGATATAGTATTATGGTTAGAATACAGGCTCAAAAGTCAGACAGGCTTGCCTCTGCTTCTTATTTGTATGCCTTGAGCAAGTTATGTAACCTTTCTGAGTCTCAGTTTCTAATATGAAAAATAGGATAAAAGCAATAGTACCAACCTCCTAAGTTGTTACAAGAATGAATGAGAGAGCTGCAAGTCCCTCCAAGTCACTGTCCTAAAGAACCAGATCTCTTTTACTCAGAAATAAGCTGAAGGTTCTTTAAGAATGAGGCCTTCAGGCTCAGCGCTTATAGCACAGTGGTTATGGCGCCAGCCACATGCACCAAGACTGGTGGCTTCAAACCCAGCCTGGGCCAGCTAAACAACAATGACAACTGCAACAACAACAAAAATAAAAATAGCTGAGCATTGTGGTGGGTACCTGTAGTCCCAACTACTTGGGAGGGTGAAGTAAGAGTATCGCTTAAGTCCAGGAGTCTGAGGTTGCTGTGAGTTGTGACGCCACTCTACTAAGGGTGACAAAGTGAGACTCTGTCTCAAAAAAAAAAAAAAAAAGTGAGGCTTTCAACAGGTATATGAAAAAATGCTCAACATCATTAAATGTTAGTCATCAGAGAAATGCAAATCAAAACTGCAATAAGATATCATTTTACCTCAATTAAAATGGCTTTTATCCAAAGACAGGCAATAACAAATGCTGGAAAGGATGTGGAGAAAAAGGAATCCTCGTACAGTGTTGGTGGGAATGCATTAATAAATTAGTGCAACCACTATGGAGAACAATTTTTTGAGGAACCTAAAAATAAAATTACCGTATGACCATATGACCCAACAATTTCACTGCTGGGTATATATCTAAAAAAGAGGAAATCGAAAAGATATCTGCACTCCCATGTTTATTTCAGGACTATTCACAAAGCCAAGATTTGGAATCAGCCTAAGTGTTCATCACTGGATGAACAGATAAAGAAATTGTGGTATATATACACATAGAATATTATATAGCCACAAAAAGAATGAAATCCTGCCATTTATAACAACATGGATGAACTGGTGATTACATTAAATGAAATAAGCCAAGCACAGAAAGATAAATCTAGCATGTTCTTACTAACATGTGGGGGCTGAATATTAAAAACAATTGATCTCATGGAAACAGAATAGAATGATGGTTATCAGAGGCTGGGAAGAATGGGGGAGATAATTAATGGTGTAAAAATATAGCTAGATAGTTAGATTGAACACTATTTGATAGCACAACCGAGTGACTATAATCAACAGCAACTTAGGGTATACTTTAAAATAACTAAAAAAAATAGAATTGGAATGTTCCTAATACAAAAAAAAGTTAAATGCTTGAGGTGATGGATATCCTAATTGCCCTGATTTGATTAAGTCACATTGTATGCCTGTATTAAAACATCACACTATGTTGATTGGTTTGATCTAACCATGTTAGATTGTATATAAAAAAAATCAGCACATTGTACCCCACATATGCATGAATATATTCATGATCTATATGTATTTGACTTAATTTAAAAAAATCACATGTATCGTATAAAGATATACAATGATTATATAACCAAAATAACTAAAAAAAATTTAAGGATCTATGAAAAAAAAGAGTGAGGCTTTATACTTTATGTTCCCCACTATATTCTGAATGGTATTCTACACACAGGAGGCATTTAAAAATGCTTTGATAATTATGAATAAAACTGTCATAAACATCCCTGTGCAGGTTTTTGTATGAACATAAGTTTCAACTTAAGAGTAAATACCAAAGAGTGTAATTTCTAGATCATATTATAAGAGTAAGTTTAGTTTTATAAGAAACCACTTAACTGTCTTTCAAAGTGGCTGTACCACTTTGCATTCCCATCAACAAGCCATAAAGGGTCCTGTTGTTTTACATCCTCACCAGCATTTGGTTTTGTCTGTTTATTCTTAATTGTCAAAATTTGAAATCAACAAAGGTATCCTTCAGTCAGTGGCACATCCAGACAATGGAATATTATTTAGTGCAGAAAAAGAAGCTATCAGCACAAGTGATATAAAGGACACAAAAAACCAAGAAGACAGGAAAGGTAGAAGGGGGATGTGGGATAAATCCTACCTGTTGGGTATAATGAACACCATTTTTCCCCCTTAATATATTGAAATAAAAATAAAAAATTAAAACCTTAAGATGAAGATGTTTAAAAAAAAAAAAAGAAAGAAATGAGCTATCGAGCCATGAAATAACATGGAGGAACCTTAAGGTCATATATAATAGTGAAGGAAGCCAACCTGAAAAGGCTACATATACTATGATTCCAACTATATGACATTCTGGAAAAGGCAAAACTATGAAGACAATGTTAAAAGATCAGTGGTTGCCAGGAGCTGGGAGGAGGGAGAGATGAATAGGTAGAGCACAGAGGATTTTTAGAGCAGTGAAAATACTCTGAAGGATACTATAATGAATATATGTCCTTATATACCTGTCCAATCCCGTAGAATATGTAACACCAAGAGTGAACCCTAATGTAACTAAAGAGTGGACTTTTGGTGATGATGTGTCAATGTCGGTTTATCAGTTGTAATAAATGTTTCATTCTGGTGGGGGATGTTGATAATTGAGAGGCTATATGTTTGAGGGGGATATATGAAACACATTCTTTTTAGTTAAAGTGTCTCAAGAATGGAAAATATATATCCAATGTACTCGATACTAGTATGAAATCAATATATAAACAATTGCATGTCCACATGAATGATAAAACACAAATATAGTCTAGTGAGGGGGAGGGGAGAGGAAGAGGAGGGGTGAGGGAGGGGGAGAGGAAGAGCAATTGGTGGGATCTCACTTAATGTACACAATGTAAGGATGTTCAGCATGTCCCCTGGGTGAAGGGCTCAACTACAACTTGAACTTTACCTTGGAACTGAGAACCTAATGTAACCAAAAATGTAACCTAAAAATGTGAACACTCATATTAATTTAAAATTTAGGGAAAAAAAGTCAGCTGCCATATCATGAACTACTGTGTAGTGAGATCCATGTGCCAGGGAACTGATGTCTCTGGCCAACAGCCTGAAACTGACAATAGCACATGATGAGCTTCAAAGACCACTGTTAAGCCTGAGATTACTGCAGTCCTGGCCTACACTTTATTTCTAGCTTTGTTAAAGTTCCTAGACTGGAGGACTCGATCAATTCACATCTGGATTCCTGATCCATAGGAATTGCAAGAAAATAAACGTTTGTTGTTTTAAGTCCCCAATTTGGGGGGCAATTTGTTATGTGGCCACAGATAACCAATAAAAGGATGTAGCTCAAACATCACTTATCTATTAAGCATTCCTTATTACCCTCTTCTCTCCCTTAGCCCAACTATAATCTTCCATTGCTGTTAGAATGAATCCAAACTCCTTAATATAACGTCCAGTGCCCTACATGATTATCCAATTCAGTTTACCTTCCCAAGTTCATCTTCCCCATTGTCCATGGCATCTGGGGGTAAGTGATCTTCTTTCAAATACTTCAGTATGCCCCAGTCTCACCTTTGTCCCTTTGCACGTAAGTGTTCCCATTTTCTACGATACTTCTTCCCTCTCTCTTCTCTTCGTTAATTTTTATTTCTTCAAAGTCCCAACTCAAATTTCTTTCATCCAGGAAGATTCCTCAATTCCCAAGGCTGGGTTTAGGTAACCTTCATTTGTGTTCCTTATCATTTATTGTCTAAATATCCTTTGAATCTTGCCTCCCTTAACAAAAATGTACCTGTTACCTTGTACTTTTCTTTTCTTTTTTTTTTTTGAGACAGAGTCTCAAGCTGTCACCCTGCATAGAGTACTGTAGCATCACAGCTCACAGCAACCTCCAATTCCTGGGCTCAAGCAAGTCTCCTGCCTCCGCCTCCCAAGTAGCTGGGACTACAGGCGCTCACCACAATGCCCGACCATTTTTTTTTTTTTTTTTGGTTGCAGCCATCATTGTTGTTTGGCGGGCCCAGGCTGGATTCGAACTCACCAGCTCAGGTTTACATGGCTGGCGCCGAGCCACCTTGTACTTTTCTAATCATAGTACTTACCACATTATGCCTTAAAGCCTTTTGACTTTCTTATCTACTAGGCTGAACTGCAAGCTCTTAGAGGGTAGGGTACAGGTCTGTTATTCATATATGTATATGTACATATAAGCTAGTTCTATCTTAGCTTTTAGAAATTTCAAAAGCTCATAAGTGGTCATTCCAATACCTTGGTTTCTCTCTTCTTTTCTGGTTATCTTGCACTCTGCACTCTCTGCCCACTGACTCTCATGCTCATACCATAGTCTTTGTCATCACCAAGAAGTACAACCGCTCTGTGATCTCAAATGCGTACACCCTACCCTCCACCCACCACCTCTTAACTTCCCGCTCACTTGGGCTCCAGCAATTCTTTTAGCCTAACACAATCTAAAATCCATTGATACTGCTATCTTTTCACTGGTTCTCACAGTAAATATGAGGCCCTGTCCTCCTTTCTCTCCTAGATTACATTCATGATCATTCTTTATAATAATTACCTTTCCACTCTTGGCAAAACCACAATCCTAGTAAAATCCACCAGTACCTACACCCACACAATTTAATGTAGCTGAAGAAAAGCACACAACATAGATTGGTCTCACTTTAAATTCATGACCATGAGCCAAGGATGAGTCTTTAATGTGCCTGACAATCATACTATACCTCCCTATTTTATTCTCTTCACCCACCTACTCTCCTAGATGACTGTTTCACACTTTCTTTCCCCTCAAACTTCTAACAACTCTTCCCCCATACTCTCAGCTGTTGACCTTGTTTCCTACTTCATGGAGAAAATTGAAATAATCAGAAAAGAATTTCCACAAACTTCCACCACAGCATATATGCACTTATTAGCATTCATGCATATAACTCTGCCTTCACTCTTGTTACTGTAAATGAAATATTCATGGCCCCGAGCCAATTCCACTGTGTGCCAGATCTCACTCCTTCCCTACCCCAGGAAAGCATTTCAACAATCTCCCTTCACTCTCCTTCATCATTAATTTCCCCCTCTTAACTGGGTCATTCCCACCAGCATATAAACATGCCGTTACTTCTCCAGAATGAAAAATAAATAAATAATGTAGTTTGAGTTTGGGAAGATAAAAACATTCTAGAGATGCATAATGTGAGGTCACACAACAATGTGAATGCATTTAAAGCCACTCAATTGTATACTTAAAATAGCTAAAATAGTAACCTTTCTATTACTTGCATTTTAGCATAATAAAAAATAATAAAATGAAAACCCTCTTAATTCTACTTCCCATAACAGCTGCCACCCCATTACTTTGTTCTCTTTCGCAGCAAACTTAAAAAAATTCCTTCTCTTCCCTTCCATTCTCTGTTAAATTCACTCAAATAAGGCTTTAACCTCCACTGCTGCATTAATACTGCTCGACAAGATGCCCAACAGCAGACACATTGCCAAATCCAGTGGCTAATGAGGGCAGCACTCATCTCACTTGACTCCTCAGCAGCACCAGAACCAGTTAGTCTTTCTCTCCTACTTGGTGAACATTCTTCACTTGTCTTCCAGGTCACCACACATTTTGGTTTTCTTCTTACCTTTACTAGTCCCTTCTTCTTAATCTTTGCTGGCTCCTCCCTTCCCCCTAACCTCTTGATATTACAGTGTCCAGGGCTCAAGTCTTTTCTGTTCTACCTATACTCTCTTCTTTCGTAATCTCAGCTACATTCATACTTCTCATGGCTCTGGATACCACCAATATGCTCATGATTCCCATATTTATATCTTCAACCCATATCTTACTCTCCACTTAACACATCAAACTTTCTAAAACTGAGCCCCTGAAGTGCCCCCTCCAATTGAATCCCCCCACAGTCTTCCCCATCTCAATAGCAATCATGTTTCCAATGGTTCAAGCCAAAAAGCTTGGGTTCATTTTTTCACTGCTCCTTTTCTCTCTCACTCCACATTTTATCTCTTAGCGATTTCTTTGGGCTCTATTTTTTAAATATCCAGACTCCAACCTCTTCTTTTCCTCTCCTTTGCAACCACAATATACTGAACTACCATCTTTTCTCACCCGGATTTCTGCAGTGCCCTCCTGTTTTCACCCTTTCTCCTCAAAGTCTACTCTCAACAAGTAGACTTTGTGATCCCTTTCAAATAAGTCAGATCATATTACTCCTCTACTCAAAACCCTCCGGTGGATCCTTTTTTTCACCAAAAGAAAAGGCTAGGTCTTCACAATGACCTTCACAGCCCTGACACCATTGCCGCTGAACCTTATTTCACTCCAGCTATGTGGGCCTTTCTGCTGTTGCCCAAACTTACCAGTCATACTTCCACCTTAAGTAGAACCCCCTTTTCCTGAAATTCCTTTTGCCAAGATATCTACAGTTCTAATTTCCTTGCATCCTTCAAGTCTCTGCTCTAATGTCACTTTGTAATTCAAGTTACCATAATCCCTCTATTTAAAATTGAATTTAAAACCCATTCCTCTATATCCTCATTCCCTCTTTCCCTTCTCTTTTTTTCCCTCATGATACTTATAAGCTTCTGAATAATATTTAGCTTACTCATTTATTATGTATATTATTGGTTTCTCACTGCCAGAAAGTAAATTCCATGAGGTCAGAGATTTTTTTTATCTATTCAATATTCCAAGCACCTGGAAGAAGTTCTGATATATAGGAGGAACTCAAATATTATTGAATGAATGAATAAGCCCAGCGTAATATCTAGCACATAATAGATGCTTACCAAATATTTTATAGCTAAGTGAATGAATAAATAAATGGTCTATCTATCACTAGGCCATGAGCTTCCCATGGACAGGGATGTGACTTATTCATCTTTGTGTCCTCAGTACCCAAGACATTAATGGGGTTTCAATAAATGTTGGTTAATTCAGAAAGAAAATAACCTGAAATAAGTGAGGTGAGACTGGAAATGTGAGGTGCCAGCATTGTGGGATCATATTTTAAACATCCTCTTTCCTCCACGGCCACTCCCATCCTGGAGCTTTCCATTTCTTGATCTTCCAGAATGAAATTCTCAATTACTAGAATGAAGTAGTCAGGAAAACACAATGGAGAAAAGGACACCCCACTGAAGAATGGCTTCCCTGCAGGCTTTAACCAAGGCTTCACCATTATACTGCACAGGTAGGGTTTCCAGGTAAGCACACAGTGATCTCACAAGTAACAGAGCTAAAAGCATAAGCTTTCACTCCTATGTCAGGTTTCCAGGTCCCAAATTCTGGTAACTTAGAAACTGGAAAATCAAGTTACTTTAACAAACACATCCCTTGTATTTCTCCTTTCAGGGCTCCACATCTCAATAGGTAAGTCTGGCATTGGCTCAGATACCTTTGCCATCCATCATTCACTTCTACACGGGGGATGGGGAGTGAAGTGGCTCCTTATGCTGCAGTTGTGGGATAGGCTGGCTCTTACTTGCCATGCCCCCAAGTGAGGGAGGAAGCATTAGGCCTTGCTGATTCTGAGAGCCCTGCTTTTCAACTTGAAAACATAGAGGCTATCACCTACAGGAGAGGCAGAAGCAGTGGTGGCCCAGGAGAGTTTGTGTGGACCTAAAAGTCAGAAGAGAAGGGTTATAACTCTGCTACTAGCTCCTTCTATGACCTCTGAGCCTTAGTTTTCTTGTATTTAAAAACTAAAAATTTGGACCAGATAATCCAGCTATATGATCCTTATAAAACTGAACTATTGTTGACTTCTCTAAATCAACATTTGGAGGGGACAGAATTGTCTACATACACCTCCCTGCAAATTCATGTTGACTCCCTCCGCCCTAGCTCAGCTGTCATTCATTTACAAATATAAATATATCTTTGTGTCAGCTATGTGCCAGGCATTGTACTAGGGCTGGAAGTACAGCAGTGAATATGACAGATGCAGTCTCTGCCCTCAAGGAGCTCATAGTCTTGCAGGGAATAGGTACCCAACATCAAATGATTTTTTTAGTTACAACTGTCAATAAATGCCAGAAAGCCTCATATAGTGTCACTGTGTGAACAAAGGTAGCACATCTATGGCCTGGTCTGGGAAAAGCCTTCCTTAATGAAGTAACATCTGAACTAACCTCAGAAGGCAAATAAGAATAAACTAGGTGAGGAGAAAGAAGGGCATTTGAGAGAGAGGAAAGAGCACAGACCAATGCCCTGAGGCAGGAATCACGTCTCCTCAAGGCCAGCATGGCCACGTGCAGAGTGAGGAGCAGAGGGGCAGAGATGATGCTGGTGAAGGCAGCCAGCACAGCTGAGAGCACAAAGGGCCTTGGAGGTTATGAGAAGGGTTTGGTCCCAACATACACGAAAGGGACTAAAGTGGGTGGCAGAAAGAAATGTGATCAGACTCATGTTTTTTTTTAAGAGACAGAGTCTCACTTTGTCACCCTTGGTAGAGTGCCACGGCGTCACAGCTCACAGCAACCTCCAGCTCTTGGGCTTAGGCTATTCTCTTGCCTCTGCCTCTCCAGTAGCTGGGACTACAGGCGCCCCCCACAACTCCCGGCTATTTTGTTGTTGTTGTTGCAGTTTGGCCAGGGCCGCTACCCTCAGTATGTGGAGCTGGTGTCCTACTCACTGAGCCACAGGAACCACCAGATTTTGTTTGTTTGTTTGTTTATACAGAGTCTCATTATGTCGCCCTCAGTAGAGTGTGGTGTGACACAGTTCACAGCCACCTCCAACTCTTGGACTCAAGTGATTCTCTTACCTCAACCTCCTAAGTAGCTGGGACTACAGGTGCTTGCCACAATGCCTGGCCTTTTTTTTTTTTTTTTTGCAGTTGTCATTGTTGTTCAACTAGCACAGGCCAGGTTCGAACCCACCAGTGAACCTGCCAGCCTTGGTGTATGTGTCTGGCACCATGACCACTGTGCTATAGGCGCCCAGCCCAGACTTCTGCTTTTAAAATTTCACTATGGCCAGGCACAGTGGCTCACACCTGTAATTCTAGCACTCTGGGTAGATCACTTGAGCTCAAGGAGTTTGAGACCAGCCTGAGCAAGAGTGAGACTCCCGTCTCTACTAAAAATAGAAAAACTGGCCAAGTGTTATAACGGGCACCTATAGTCCCAGCTACTCGGGAGGCTGAGCCAGGGGATCACCTGAACCCAGGAATTTGAGGTTGTAGTAAGCTGTGACACCACAGTACTCTTCCCAGGGCAACAGAGTAAGACTCTGTCTCAAAACATAACAAAACAAATAAGAAACCCTCACTATGTAGATAATAAACTCTAAGAAGCACAAGTTGATATAAAAAGACCAGTTGTGCAGCAACTACAGTGAAGATACAGGTGAAAGATAATCAGTATTTCACATGGGAAATGTCAGTACAGAATCATACAGATTCAAGAGAAATTTAGAAGCTAAATTAATAAGATGTGAAGGGTGGATGAGAAAGAAGAGAGTACCAAAGTGTAACCTAAGTAGTTAGGTTAGGGAACGCTGCTAGAGAACCAAGTTTGGGAAGAGGGTAGCAGCTGGACTTGGACATGTCCAGTTTGAGATATTGGGAAAATATCAGATAGAGAAGATGAGTAAAAAGGTGAACTGGAGCTCAAAGGAATCCAATTATGGAGTTAGAGACCAATTTGAGAGTTTTGTAGACACAGCAACTGAAGTCATGAAAACTGCATACAGAAAGAGTATGAGAGAAACAAATACAGTCTAGGACAAAGGCATGAAGTGCTTCCACATTTAAAAATTGTGATGGGGGCTGGGCACACTGGCTCACTCCCATAATCCTAGTAGTCTGAAAGGCTGAGGCAGGTGGATAACTTGAGCTCATGAGTTTGAAACTAGTCTGAGCAAAAATCGAGACCCCTGTCTCTATTAAAACTAGAAAAAGCTGAGGCAAGAGGCTCACTTGAGCCAGAGTTGGAGGTTGCTGTGAGCTATGACTCCACAGCACTCTAGCCAGGGCAACAGCTTGAGTCTCTGTTTCAAAAAAAAAAAAAAAAAAAGGCTGGGCACCTGTAGCTCAAGTGACATACACCAGAGCTGGTGGGTTCGAATCCAGCCCGGGGCTGCCAAACAGCAATGACAAATACAAACAAAAAATAGCTGGGCATTGTTGCAGGCACCTATAGTCCTAGCTACTTGGGAGGCTGAGGCAAGAGAATTGCTTAAGCCCAAGAGTTGGAGGTTGCTGTGAGCTGTGACACCACACACTCTAACCAGGGCAACAGCTTGAGACTCTGTCTCAAAAAAAAAATAAAATAAAATTGAGATGGGGCCAGGTGCAGTGGCTCACACCTATAATCCAGCACTCTGGGAAGCTGAGGTGGGTGGATTGCTTGAGCTCAGGAGTTTGAGACCAGCCTGAGCAAGAGCAAGACCTCATCTCTACTAAGAATAGAAAAATTTGCCTGGTCACCTTTAGTCCCAGCTTCTTAGGAGGCTGAAGCAAGATAATGGTTTGAGCCCAGAAGTGTGAGGTTGTTGTGATCTATGATGCCACAATACTCTAGTCTGGGTAACGGAGTGAGACTTTGTCTCAAAAAAAGTTGAGATGAGATGAAAGAGCTAAAAATGAGATAATGGAAAGAAGGACCAGAGAGATAAGAGGACACCTAAGAGTGTGACGTAGTGGAAGCCAAAGGAGCAATGCATTTCAAAAAGTTAGTATTAGTCAATAGTATCAAGGTGCTAAAAGGTGGAGTAAGATATTCAATGAAACATACACATTAGGGTTAGAGCTGGAGTTTTACTTAGAGCCGCTATGATGGAGTGAGAGTTGGGGAGGAAGATAAATGCATGTGACAAAAGAGATCATGAAATAAAGATACTGTGTACAGACTATTTTTTCAAGAAGTTTGGCTATGAAAGAGAAGAGTAAGATAGGTGATAATTTAAGATAGGAGAGACTGCTGGGCAAGGTGGCTCATGCCTGTAATTCTAGCACTCTGGGAGGATGTTGAGTGGGCAGATAACTTGAGCTCTGGAGTTCGAGACCAGCCTGAACAAGAGCAAGACCTCATCTCTAGAAAAAAAAAAAAAAAAACTAGCCAGGTATTATGGCAGGTGCCTGTAGTCCAGCTATTCAGGAGGCTGAGGCAAGAGGATCACTTGAGCCCAAGAATTTGAGGTTACTGTAAGCTACGATGCCATGGCACTCTACTAAGGGCAACAGAGTGACTCTGTCTCAAAAAAAAAAAAAAAGATGGTCTCAAAAAACAATAAGATGGGAGAGACTTGCATATGGTAAAAAAAAAAAATAGAAAGCATTCGGTAGAGATGAAGAGAGAGAGAAAGGGCAATGGAGAGAAAGGAAAGTTGGTATCAGGTTCCTGAAGTGAGAAGGGACAGGCTACAGGACATAGGAGGAAGACTGGCCTCAGACAAGAAGGGACGTCTATTGCATCAAAGGGGAGGAGAAGAGGATGGGTAGGTATGAAAGCCATTTTATATTCATGCCTAAAACATACAGAGTCATGAAGTTACCTTTGCTAATTCCCCAGAGAAAACCTCAAATTCTACCAGCCCATGTGTTCTAGTGAGCAATGTCGCTCACTAGATGCAAACAACCTCTAAGGGGCCTATCTTGACCTCAGGGACAAAACTACACTCCTTTCTCTGTACTGCTCCTGAGTCAGAACCAGGTAAAGAGGGAACTGCTGCAAGCTGCACTATCTACAGGTGATACGTCAGGAAAGGCTGGAGACAGACGGCCCAGGTATAGCCAGGTCAAAGGAGGGAAAGTGATTGACAATGCAATGAAGTCAAAGAGAAGTTACAATGTGCGAGCCTGAAGATGAGGGATGGGTGAGTTAGTTGGGAAAAGCAGTCCCATTTCTTCATGTGGTCATTTTAGAAAAGGAAAAGGGGGGTATAGCCCAGCTGCTAATAGACTAAGATCTCATTTTATGTACTAGTCCATCATGAAATGCCACCTTTGTCATTGCCCAGCCACCTAACCAATAGCTCCCCAAAGCCCAGAATCCAGGATAGTTTCCCCAATTCACTGTCTCATAGCCATGGCTCTGACTCTAGAATCAGAATTCATCAGCATCTCTTAGCCCAACTGCAAAAACAGCACTAACATATAAAGGTTTAAGAGGACAAGTGCATGCCAAGGTGACAAGCAAGCAAAAGACCAAAATGCAAAGGCTGCCAAATCACAGGCCAACACTCTTCTCAGTTCAGGTCCTGCTCCTCTACTGTGCTCTCTTTTCAACCTTTTGGGGCACTCCTTTCTTGGCCTGCAGAGGGGACACTCATTTACAGTGCCAGTGTTTCTAACAAAAGCTCATCCTCAAGGGAACATTATCAGAAAAGCTGATTTCCAAATGAAGAAGAAATGTAGAAGGAGCCTACTTAGAATGCTGCCTCCTAGGTCCCTGTTATCCAAAGGCGCCAAAGCACTGGGGAAAACAGAAGAAGAAAAGGCAGGGAAACACAGGATAGTGATAAAATGTAGTAATAAGCAAATGACATAAGAGAAATAAACACAGCTCTAGGGAGGGGTGCTGCCAGCACTGCCCTAGCAGGCCCAAGGGCTCAAGGGAGTCATGCTGGGCTAGAAACCCGGTTATTTCTAGGGCACCAAGCAACATCCGACCTGAATCAGGAGCTACTGTAAGCAGGGGCCGAGCAGGGCCAATCAGAGGCTGAAAAACACAGCACAGCTTCACCTTACCCTCAGAACTGAGGGAGGGGAAAACCATAGAACCCTTCAAAGAACCAACTCAAATCATCTCTTGAGCCTCCACATCAGCCAGGAGGGAATGACTGGGTAATCAGTGAGAGCAAATAATCTCCTTATCACTTCTCTTTGTTTTTAGACCCACTCTTCCTAGAAGTATAGGTTTAGTGCAATGGTATTTATAAATAATCTATCACAATCAGCTGCAGATTTCTTTGTTCCTTCTCCACTCCCAGTGCTTCATTTGACAAGGCTTAAAAAAATAAAAAGAAAGTATGGGTCCAATTTAGCTCCATCATTTACATGTATAACTAGTATGACCAGACTGGAACTCACCCAATTATTTTGAGTCTCACGTTCCTAGGTATAACACTGGGAAGGGAAGACCCACCTCCCCAGAGTATTGTGAGAATCATATAATGTCTATAAAAGTACATGCTCAATAAATATTAATGCCTCTTTCTTACCTTCTATAGCTGAGGATTTACATTTTTTTCTTTTGAGACAGTCTCATTTTGTTACCCTCAGTAGAGTGCTATGACATCCCAGCTCACAGCAAACTCAAACTCTTGGGCTTAAGTGATTCTCTTGTCTCAGCTTCCCAAGTAGCTGGGACTATAGGCGACTGCCACAACACCTGGCTTTTTTTTTTTTTTTTTTTAAGAGCCGAGGTCTCGCTCTGGCACAGGGTGGTCTCGAACTCTTGAGCTCAGGCAATCCATCGCCTTGGCCTTCCATAGTGCTAGGATTACAGGTGTGAGCCACTGCATCTGGCCTACATTTTTAATTATAAATTCTTCATCTATATTCCCTGAATGTAAAGTAAGAGTATAGAAGGTTAGTGGCCCAGAATTCTCCTTGTCATTTAACTCAAAATGTGAATTATTATACCCAGATAATAAATAAGAGACTAAAACAACAAGAATTGGTACTAAAGAGGAGTTTCTGGAGAAGAAAACAAAAAAACAAGCACAGAATTCATACTAAAGAGAAGCTTTGTGAAGAGCTGATTGGTTGTCCTGTCACTTGGACGATTTACGTTAGGACAGTTAGGGGTTTCCAGGACAGGGGTAGGAGACCCAGCTCCTTACTTTCTAACACTCAAGAGCCCAACACAGTCAAACCCATGGTATACAAACTATTTATTAACCAAAATACATATTGCCTTTAACGTTAAGGAATAAGCAAGAAATGATGACAAAGTTGTCATTAGAGATTTTTAAAAATTAATAGACAAGATATGTCCCAAGATCAGGTCAGATGTTGAAGTTAGTCTTCTGTTTCCAGAAATCTGTGCATTGAGAAAGGATGACCATGTCACACCAGGAGATGCTCAAAGACAGAATTCTACACTTACTGAAGCAGCAAATGCCTTAGTGCATTGCTGCAAGATTTTCTCTAGCACAGATTGAGATAAAAACAGCTATTCATGTAGAAAAAAGAAAGTTTATATATATGGCCTATTTTCTCATAAAAGGGTTAACGGATTTCCTCACATCCACTATGCCATCATTTGTAAGGCACAGCCAAATTTCAGAGATGTTCATGTATGGGAATGGGGGTGGAGGTGAGTACATCTTGGAGCCAATGAAATAGGATATGTCTTCAGGAAGAAATATTCTATCCTGTGTCTCTAACTCCTACTTTGTGCCCTTGCCCTTTAAGTCCTTGGCAGAGAGACTGTGAATAGGTTATGCAAAAGGCACTCTCAGAGCATTAATCTATAAGAGTGTGCAAACTGGTTCGTAGTTGTAATAATCACAGCATACTTTGATACAGCACTTTGCAATCTCAAAGCACTTTCACAGACATTATCTCCTCTGATTCTCACAATATCCCTGTTAGGTAAGAAAAGCAAATATCATTAGCCTTATTTTATAGTTAAGAAAATTGACTTGAAAAGATCAGTTATCCCAAGGTCACAGAGCTAGTAAGTGACAAACTGGAGTTTAAATCAACTTCTCTCTCCTAGGGCTGTGCTTTCTGTTTTTATGAGACAAAGTCTGAGGTTCAGACTATTCCAGATGTCAATGAAGAATTCTACAAGTAATGCCTGACCTCTGTATTTTTAAGTTCTATGTCTACTCACCACTATCTTCCAAAGAATGATCCTTTAAGACCTAAAATGAATATGGAATACTGGAATGGTTCATACTTTGCCTATCCCCTGGAAGTCACTACCTGACCTAAGAGAGAGCAACCTCACCACTTCTGTTTTATACTGCATAAGGAACTCATGATTGCCTGAAATATCACCTCTGCATCAACAACAAGAGCATGACCTAGTATTTTGCTAATTCCTTCTTGAGTTCAGGCAGAAAGGCCCTAGCATTCCTGAATACACAGGCGACAAGAACAATGAGAACTTCATTTACCCAAGGTGACTAGAAGACCCCTAAAGAACAAAGGCAGAAAGCCAGAAATGTTCTCCTAGTCTGGGAGAGGAAGAAACCAAATGCCATAAGGCCTTATTTTAGGGAGTATTTAGGTTCATACTTAAGAACAGCCTAGATGTCTCCATGCATAAAAAAAGAAGGCTCCATCCCCCAACCCTCAGCTCTTTCCTCCCTATAGTCATCCCTTCAGGGATCCTTTGTGTGTACAGCATCAATTATCCCCTCCTTATTTAGATGCCTGGACTTCCAATTCTCCATTTCCAGTCCAAACCTGTAACCTAGGTTTCTGCTCTCTATGACGGCATCCCAGCCTTCTCTCTTAAAGCTTCTCTAACTCATGCTTTATGTTGTGTGGCCCAACTAACTACAACCACTCACCATCCTAGTCCAGGTTTGTAGGACTAGGTCCTGAGCTAGGTGCAGTGTGCCGGTCCCTCTTCTCTACTTTCTTATGTGTTATCCTCTCTTGCAGCACGTGTCTTAGGACCCTTAATAATGATCTGACTATTTTCTATTCTCTCACTAGATCTTTACAAGCCCCTTCATGGTATGTTCATGTCATACTCATGTTTACATTTCCTGTAAAGGACTCTGCACAAAGGAAGCAACTAACAGATATTGACTTCCTTCTTCCTACCAAATCTTTTTTTTTTTTTTTTTAGAGACAGAGTCTCACTTTATTGCTCTCGGTAAAGTGCCATGGCATCACACAGCTCACTGCAACCTCCTACTCCTGGACTTAGGCGATTCTCTTGCCTCAGCCTCCTGAGCACCTGGGAGTAAAAGCACCTGACACAACACCTGGCTATTTTTTTGTTGCAGTTTGGCCAGGGCTGGGTTTGAATCCACCACCCTTGGTATATGGGGCCGGCGCCCTACCCACTGAGCTCCACAGGTGCTTCTCGATTTCCTACTTTCTTTTTTTTGAGACAGAGCCTCAAGCTGTCACCCATAGAGTGCCGTGACATCACAGCTCACAGCAAACTCCAAGTCCTGGGCTTAAGCAATTCTCTTGCCTCAGCCTCCCAAGTAGCTGGGACTACAGGCGCCTGCCACAATGCCCAACTATTTTTTGGTTGTAGTTGTCATTGTTGTTTGGCAGTCCCAGTCTGGATTCGAACCTGCCAGCTCTGGTGTATGTGGCTGGCGTCTTAGTCACTTGAGCTACAGGCTCCAAGCCTGATTTCCTACTTTCTATTGAGTCTCCCATCAATAAAAGGGAGTCTTGTATAGATGGCCTGGGTTGAGAATCCTGGCTTTGCTATTATAACTTTATGATCTGGGAAAAATTATTAACCCATAGCTGAGTTTTCCTCTTTGTAATAAAGACAATAATGACGGTATTTATTTCAGATGGCTACTGTGGAAACTAAATGAGTTAACATTTATAAATGTTTAGAATAGTACCAAGTATATAGTAAGTGTCATATGAGTATTTGTTAAGTAGACAAAAATCATTGCCAAATGTGTCATTTTCCCTTTTAAAATTATTTTTCCTCATAATTTCGCCATTTTTATTAATGGTACTACTATTCTCCCTAGCTTTCTAAGATCAAAATGTTGACTTTTTTCTCTCCTTCATAGATGAGGAGCCAGCTCATCACCAAGGCTCACAGATTTGGGAAAGAAACTGTCTAATTTATGTGCCTATTCCCCAGTTTCTATAGCTTTTAGGACTTTATGACTCCCTTCTTAATCCACAGAACATGTATCCCTACCCACTCCAGTCCACTTTGAATTGTGTATATAAAGTATTTGCAAACATTCCTCTCCTCCTATCATGTCATTGCTTCAATACCTACAATGACACCCTATCCCCTCAAGAACCAAGTCCAAATTCCTTTGTCTGCCTCTATAGACTCTTTTTAATCAGGTCTTGCCCTATTTTCCTCTTTTTTTTTTTTTTTTTGAGACAGAATCTCTTTCTGTCATCTGGGTAGAATGCCATGATGTCATCATAGCTCACAAAAACCACAAACTCCTGTGCTCAAGCTATCCTTCCTGCATTAGCCTCCTGAGTAGCTGGGATTACAGGTGCCTACCACAATACTCGGCTAGTTTTTCTATTTTTAGTAGAAACGGGGTCTTGAACTCTTGAGCTTAAGCAATCTACCTGCCTTGGCCTCCCAGAATGCTAGGATTATAGGCATGAGCCACCACTCCCAGTCCTGCCCTACTTTCCTAATCTTATCTCCCCTATATCTTAGTCCAACCACACTAATCTCTGCATGGTCCTATAGAACATCTTGCTTGTCTCTGCCTCTGCTTTCATTGTTCTTTTAACCTAGCAACCTTTCTTCTATCTTCCTAAGTTCCCCAAACTTATTCATTCTGCAAGACTAACCTGTAGTCCTAACTCTGTCCTACAAACTTTCCAGCCTTGATTGATCTTCCCCTTATCTGAATTTCATTGTCTATGTTACCTCTGTGCAATTATTATATATCTCTTGCTTTAAATCACTTGCTATTGATTCATGTTAGTCTGGTATCTCCGATTGGACTGTAAACCTCTCAAGATACATGGTTACTAGATCTTCTTTCCATCCTTAAAAGAAAATACCAATCAAGAAGTTTAAAAAAAAAAATCTGTTAACTAATATTTGATTTTTGAACTTGTTTCTACCTTCCTTTTGGAGGCAAGAAGTGAATGAGAATAGGAAAGCATACCCATCTATCTGATCCTATATGGCTGTGATCACAGATGGTGTGGTAATCCTACTGAGGGAGTTGCTATAGCCAAAAAGACTGCTCTTTCTGTTGACAAATGCCAATAATCTCTGTTTCAGGCTGCCATATGGTTCACCTAGGCCCTGTAGCAAAATTGGTTACTCAGGAATGTAAAAGACACCGGGAAGGCCAACTCTGCTATCTGTGGAGTGCAGGGAGGTCACCTTGAGTTGGCCCTACCAAACACAGAAAGGCACAGAAACTGTAAGGACAAGGCAAAGGACAAGCAGATGCAAATATGTCATCCCTCGAGACACCTGTCAACTGAATCTACCTCTTCCCTGGAATCCAGTGACACAGTTTCAATAATCCCCTTTTATTAAGACTCTTGGGACTACCCTAGAGGAATCCATAGCTCAGTGCAGAAAGAAGAGGTTATACTGCCCTCACAGATAAAGAGAGCTACCCAGCTTAATTTCTGTCTTCATAGCATCAGGTCCTGAGGGCTAATAACAGAGTAAAATAATTTTATCACTGAGCCAGCTGTCCTAATTTGGGAATATGCTCCCCATTTTTTGATCAACTATTCATCATTTTCCCATTCTACCTCCTTTGTGGATTTCAAAGGCAGGAGGATGTCAGACCCCCATCATCTTCCTAAATTGCCTAAGCCCCTCCCATCCAATTATCACAATCAGATTCAGGGAGGCTGATGAAGTTTGTTACTCAGAATGAAATATAGGGGGAGTACAACTTCAAGAAAGAAATTCAGCATTTCAGTGTATATTTTAATATATATAAAAATATATTATTCCCTTTGCTAACATTTTCAAACTCAGGTATGAGTTTTTCACAGACTCCAATCCACATATTAGAGATTTGGCTTTTATTAATATTACAAAAAGAAGCAACAGTGATAACAAAGAGTTCAATACAGCAAAGAGTCCAATACAGGTTCTATTTTGATGTCTAATTGGCTTAAAACACCCTCTCCACCATTTCTTACAGCCAAAAACGGAAATACAATTTATCTCCTGAAAACAAAAGTCCAGAGTGTGAGTACAACCTGCACTCAGAATGCAGTGTGGATTGAGACTAAATCCAGGGAGGCTGATTTCTAGGAAAGACACTCATCATCTAAAAACAACATGAAATAAAAATCCTTAACAAAGTCTGATTAGTCTCCTCTCTCTCAACTAGGGACACGTATCCAAACTCTCATCTTAGCCACCTAAAAGAAGCTGTTGTCTGGCGGCACCTGTGGCTCAAAAGAGTAGGGCACCAGCCCCATATGCCAGAGGTAGCCGGTTCAAACCCAGCCCTGGCCAAAAGCTGCAAAATAAAAAAGCTATTGTCACTTCTGACTGCCTGATTCAGATTGTAATTTTGCCATTTGCTTGCCACCAATCACCCACTCCTCTGTAGCAAAGCAGAAAGCTGAACATTAAGAGGACCCCCAGAAATATCAAGAGGACCTCTGCCTTAACTTGTCTTGATTCTGAACCAGCTCTCCTGGCTATGCTCCTTCCATGTGGCACGTGAAGGCACCCTGCAGAGTCACATGTAAAAGAAATTGCTCACTCATTTTTCTCTCAACTAGTATTTATTGAGCTCCTATTTTATATAAGTACCATGAAGGTGCTAGGGATACAGTGGTATACAAAACAGCCTAATGTCTGAAGCCTTGAATAATCTTTTCAAAGTGCCCCCCACAAAAGCTAATAAAACACAGACTCCAATCCACATATCAGAGATTTGGCTTTTATTAATATTACAAAGAGAAGCAACAGTGATAACAAAGAGTTCAATACAACACTCTGTAACTAACCCACCCACCTTTTAATCTAAAGTGACTATCTCAATTTACTGCCTTCATATCTCTACTAATGTATTACCTACCTAGGCCAATCTCCTACCATAGCCAGATGCTTATTCCCAACAGCCACTACTAATTCTAATTCTAGTGTCCTAAGGAGACACTTTTTTTTTTTTCAGAGACAGAGTTTCTTTTTGTCACCCTCGGTAGAGTGCCATGGCATCACAGCTCACACAACCTCCAACTCCTGGGCTTAGGCGATTCTCTTGCCTCAGCCTCCCGAGTAGCTGGGACTACAGACGCCCGCCGCAACGCCCCGCTAAGGAGACACTTTTCAAGTCATCAAGCAGTTGTTAGCCATCTAACTTATAGGAGGCACAAAAAGACAAATAAAATATATCCTTTGCTACAGCTCCATCTTGCACTCAGGAAGCTCATAGTCCGGAGGACCATATACACAACATATCTCCTCTCCCATGTGACTGTGCTAAGTGATAGACTAAGCCATTATGTTTACAGAAGAACTGTAAACTGCTACAGAAACTTAGTGGAGGCCATGATTCATTTTGATTGGAGGGATCAGAAAAGCTTTGCAGAGAAATAGGACCTGTACTGAGCCTGGAAGGGTGGTGAGGCTAGGAACTGACTGAGAAGGAGAGGAAAGGTGAACTAAGCCAAGGAAGCAGAAAGAGGAAACACATCAAAGAAGAAAAGTGTAAAATTTGTTTGAAATGTTCAAGCAATTCATTTTGGCTATGCCAAAGAGTGGGCTGAAAGCATATGGGCAGGTAGGGGTGCAAGTTGTGCAAGGTCTTGCATACCTTGTGAAGAAGTTTTGATTTTTTTCATAGGCAATAGAAACCTTTTAAAGATTTCTATGCTGGGGAGAGAGAATTTCTTTCTTTCTTTCTTTCTTTTTTTTTTTTTGAGACAGAGTCTCACTATGTCACTCTTGGTAGAGTACTGTGGCGTTATAGCTCACAGCAACCTCAAACTCTTGGTCTTAAGCAATTCTCTTGCCTCAGCCTCCCAAGTAGCTGGGACTACAGGTGCCCACCACAATGCCCAGCTATTTTTTGGTTGTAGTGATCATTGTTGTTTGGCAGGCCCAGGTTGGATTCGAACCTGCCAGCTCCAGTGTATGTGGCTGGCACCCTAAGCCACTGAGCTACAGGCACCAAGCCTGGGGAGAGGTAATTTCTTTATCTTAGAAAGCTACTTCAAGCAATAGAGAATAGATGAAAGAGAACAGAGATGCTGAGATTAGAAAATTCTACTTACAGGTGGCACCTGTGGCTCAGTGGGTAGGGCGCCATTCCCATATACTGAGGGTGGTGGGTTTGAACTTGGCCCTGGCCAGCTAAAACGGCAATGGCAACTGCAACAAAAATAGCCAGGCGCTGTGGCAGGCACTTGTAGACCCAATTACTCTGGAGGCTGAGGCAAGAGACTCTTAAGCCCAAGAGTTGGAGGTTGCTATGAGCTGTGATGCCACAGTACTCCACCAAGGATGACAAAGTGAGACTCTGTCTCAAAACAAAAAAAGAAAATTCTACTTACAACTACTATAGCAGTCTAGGTGAGCTATAAGTACTCAACTAGAAGCCTGGCCCAGTGGCAAATGCCTGTAGCCCTAGCTTCTCAGGAGGCTCAGACAGGAAAATCCCTTGAGGCCAGGAGTTTAAGATAGCAGCATGCCATGATTGTGCCTGTGAAGAGCCACTGCTTTCCAGCCTGGGCAACATAGCAAGACCTGGTTTCTTTTTTTTGTTTTCTTTTGTTCTGTTTTGCAGTTCTGCCTAGGCCGGGCTTGAACCCGCCACCTTCAGTATATGGGGCCAGCGCCCTACTCGCTGAGCCACAGGAGCCACCCAAGACCTGGTTTCTTAAAAAAAAAAAAAAAAAAGGTACCCAACTAGACCAGTATGAATGAAAAGAATTGGATTGAACTGACTTTGCAATAGTAAAAACTGTCATGACTTGTCAGTGTCCTGGATATAGTAGAGTAGGGAAGAAAGGAGCTAAAAATGATTTTGACATTTCTAATAGCTTAGAAGACTAGATGGATGTTGTTTTCTATGACGGGAGTGTCCAAAACAGAATAGGATATGGTATGAAGATATTGAGCTCAGTTTTAGACATTTTGAATAGTTTCTTTGTTAAGACCTCAGAAAGATCAAAGGCAATGCTTCAAATAAACTTTGAGATAGACAAAAGGCCTTCTGTGGATCCCAAGGATGTGGCTCACAGATCCTTTCCATTAAAGAATATAGATTTTACTCTTTTTAGGGTATTATCCTACAGCAGTCTCAAAGGGAGATCAAGGTAGAGAAGAGTTTATCTTGAGAAGATTTGTGGGTGTGTCTTTTGTCTAATGTAGTGAACCCTGATAAGATTCATTGACAAACTACACATATTAAAAAAAGAATTGTACAGTAGTTCCCCCATTATCTTCAGTTTCACTTTCCATGATATTGTAGAAGATACTCATATTTTGAGAGACAGAGACCACATTTATTACAGTATAAAAGTTATATTGTTATACCATGTAATTGATCTATGTTAGCATTGTTGTTAATCTTGTACTGTGCCTAAATTAAACTTTGTCATAGGTATGTATGTATGGAATATCTACAAATAGGAAGCAGGCTGAGAAAACTACTTAGCTGCATACACAGGCTATATTTTATGGAAAAGGAAGGATATTTCTGACGGCAGAACCAGGAGCCCATAGGGTAAAATCATTCACAGGCAGTAGGACAGAGGCCAACTCGAACACTAGGCTAGATTTCAGAACTGCTATGGACTAGTGACTGATGTTTCCCCCCTTTCTAAAAGGAAGCATCTGCCTCGGACAGAAGACTGAAGAGACATGACAACAAAATATGATGTGGGATCCCAGATCAGATCCTAGACCAGGAAAAAGCTATTAGTAAGACAACTGGCAAAATCTGAATAAGGTCTAAAGAATAGTTAATAGTATTGCAGCAATACTATTAATTTCCTGGTTTTGATAATTTTATACATGTAATTTGAGGAAGCTGGGCAAAGAGTATTTGAGAACTTTGTATTATTTTTGCAACGTTCTTCTAAGTCTGAAATTACTTTGAAATTTAAACTTTAAAAAAAGAGTCTGGGTGAGGTAGCTCACACCTGTAATCCTAGCTCTCTGGGAAGCCAAGAGGAGTAGATTGCTTGAAGTCAGGAGTTCGAGACCAGCCTGAGCAACATCAAGACTCTTTTACTACTAAAAATAGAAAAACTAGCCATGCATGTTGGCAGGTGCCTATAGTCCCAGCTACTTGGGAGGCTGAGGCAAGAGGATCACTTGAGCCCAGGAGTTTGAGGTTGCTGGGAACTATGATGGCCATGGCACTCTAGTCTGTAGCAACAGAGTGAGACTCTGTTTAAAAAAAAATTAAAATTAAAGTTAAACAAATTTTAATTTAAAATGCAACCATTGCCAGTTTTTTAAAAAGAGGCATCTATAGCAGTTATCCTGTATCTATCCTAGTATTGCATTTGGGGTGGAGGGCAGATAACTTGTCTATTCCATTCATAGTCTTCAGATCAAGAGGAATAGTGCTCAAGTTATTATACTCAAGGAACTGCATTGAAGGACCCTCAATTTCCCATAGACCTGATTTAGAAAACAGACACTCCTACCTGAGCCTGATGTAAATTCTTTGACACGCTTTCCACCAAGAGGTGGAATGTACTTCTCTCCCCTCGAATCTGGTCAGGCTTTAGTAACTCTCTTCTAACAAACCAAATATGGTAGAGGTGATGCTGTGGGACTTCTTTTTATTTGGCCCTTTGGGGGATGCTCAATCTTGAACCTAGACACCATGCTGTGAAGAAACTCAGGCAAAGTCGCTGGCCTTCAGCCCCAGCTAAGCTCCCAGATGAAAATTAGCCACCATCGTCTGCTACAAATGTCAGAGAAGAAACTCTGAAATGGCCCAGTCTCAGTTACTCTGACTGTGCAGCCACCATTGGACTAGATACTAAACCTCCTAATTGAGCCCCTCAATTCCGGTAACTGTGAGAGATTATAGCAAATAATTGTTGCCTTTTTAATCCACTGCATTTTGGGGTGTTTTGCTAGGTAGCAATAGATAAACTGAAACAAAGTGCCATAGGCAGGTAGAAACTGGAACTCAAAAATTAAGGGACTTTTCCCAACTGACATAGTTAGTAAGGAATAGAGTCAGGATTTGAATAAATATTCATCCAAATCCAAAGTCATTCTCTTTCCCCTAACAACAGATACAACAATAACAATAATTGCAGCTAGCCTGTTTTGAATGTTTCCTACAAGCAAGCACTTTCTATTCATAAGCACTTTCCAGAGTAACTAACTAAATCTTTATTACAATGCTATGAGACAGCTATTATTATGAACCTCATTTTGTAGTTGGGGAATCTCAGGCACAAAGAGGTTAATTAATTTGCCCAGGGTTATACAAGTATTATAATGAGTCACAATAAAATTCACCCTTAAAAGCCAGCTCCAGTACATACACTCTTAACCATACGCTTTGTATAGGTGAAACCATTAAATCAGATGACATGAATTGAGAAGAGAACCAAGGACAACCCTTCAGGAACTGCACCTTCTATGAAGTGGTCAAAAGAAGAGGCAGTGATGGAACAATCTGAGGAGGGGAGAAGGGAAAGAAGAATGTCAGAAAAACCAACCACTACACATCTACAAACATTCCTAGAGGAACCTCTGACAGGATCCACAAACCAGCTATAATCAGTGACTAGGTTAACTGCAAGCCAGTTATGAGGCTCCTCTCCCAAACTCACACTGCTAGTAACAAACTCTTTCAAAGAAAGTAATCTTTGCACCATACAATGGAGAGTAATGTCCATTGGATTACCCCCGAGTCATGTGGACAGAATAGCACTGTTTCCTTTTTCCCCCTGTTAGGATGACTCCTCCCTACTCTGGAATGATTACACTGTTACTTAACTTCAGAGATGAGAAAAGTAAACTCTTATACTTACTTTAAAAATATATGGTTTATGACCTTGGACCACTGAAGATCATCAAACCTACTGGGACTCCTTACCAACATGATGTTTTCCCTTAGACACAGCTCTCTAGGAAGTGCTAGTTTTAAAGCAATCTCTTTATAGAACTAACCTAAAACCCATGCCTTTAAGTTTTACTTCTGCTCAACAAGCCCTAGGCCAAAGTTAGAGGATTTGTCAGTCTCTGAGGCTGACACCACACAGGGGAAGCTTGGAGCCCACATTGTGTGGCAGAGATGAAGGCAGGGATAAATCTGGCAGAGGTAAAAACAGTATTCCCGAGGGAAGCAGTCTCAGCTCCAGCTCCTATTTGCCCTGTCAGCTGAGTGCACACCACGCACAATGGAAACCTACTCAGAAAATCTATACAGTGAAAAACAAAGAAAGCTCCCTCTCAATCTGGGGGCCACTCAAATGCCTCACTTTAGCTCACAATTTAGATTCCTTCCCAGCAGCAAGGCATTTCTGGCAGAGGTGGTGATGTCTTGCTCTGCCCAGAGAGTAATACTACCTGGCTCTTCTCAGAATTGGCCTGAGCCCTGGAGGTACCATCTGAACAGAATCACTGTTAGTACTTGGCCAAGACAATATAGGGTACACATTACTAAGAGGCCAGTGAATGTTACTAGTCTTTTTGGAGAAGGCATTCCCTTTGGAAATAAAATCTGGAAAATATAGGCAAGGTCTTTTTGGAAAAATCCCATGTTTTATCCAAAAGAACCTGACCTGAGAGAAATTTAGCCAGATTTGTTGGATATAGTTCCTCCCTCCTCCTATCCCTGGCCTTGTTTCTACCTTTCCACTAGGGTCTATAAGACATCAAGTCCAAGGGATGGTAGGGAACTTTGTACTAGAAATTTCTAGAAATTTTTCTGATTTTTGCAAATGAGGGCTAAACAGTACCTTTACATTTAGAGAAGATCAATGATGTCAGCAGGTCTAAATAGGAAGGTGGAAAGCAAGGTAGGGTGAATTGGGAGAGGTGGAATCTCATGTTAGAGGGGATCAGAAGTAAAACCCACATAAATACAAACTATGAAAAAGAAACCAACTAATAGTAAGCAGTCATATAGGCTGCCTTTGGAAATCCACTGTCCTTCGAAAGAAATTCCTCATTTCTGAGCCTTGGTTTCTCTGTGATAATTGAGTGAGACTCTTTTCTTCCTTTTTTTTTTTTATTAGAGACGGAGTCTCACTTTGTCCCCCTCAGTAGAGTGCCTTGGCGTCACAGCTCACAGCAACCTCCAACTCCTGGGCTTAGGAGATTCTCTTGCCTCAGGCTCCCCAGTAGCTGGGACCACAGGCGCCCACCACAACGTCTGGTTATTTTTTTGTTGCAGTTTGGCTGGAGCCAGGTTTGAACCTGCTGCCCTTGGTATATGGGGCCGGCGCCCTACTCACAGGAAAAGAGGTGCTGCCCTCTTTTCTTCCTTTTTAAAAAATTTTTCTTTTCATTATTTTTTTTCCCTGAAGTCAATCCAAAGACAGTGCTGGGAAAGTTGCACTGGATGCAGCCCTGCTGGTTTCACTCATGCAGATACAGGGATTCAGACACAACAAATCATCTACCCAAACGACCTATTCCATCCTAACCAGTAAATAAATCCTCCCCTTTAAAGCCATACAAAGAAGAGAGACGTCAACTGGGTATTGCTTGTGAAATTCATTACTGGTCTAAGCAAGTATGGTGAGGTACTGAAATGAGATTATACCTACAGCCATGGGCACCAGAGGAAGGGACTTTGACGCAAGGAAGCTGGGCGCCAGGGCCTTCTGCAAAGTAACGACTTGTAGTTCTTAGGAACTCAGAGCTGGAAAAGAACTTCCTCTGGAGAAACCCACCCAATATATCAGCCAAGCAGACATGGCAGAAAATGCCTCACTTCAAGGAAATGGTGAAAGGATGAACATGCCAAAGGAGAGGCCAAAAAACATTGAGTTCCTGCTATCCCCCTCTAAAAACACAAAAAAACCAAAAACTATGCTCTAAGAACCAGTACTGGCCTCCAGATGCTCCCAAACTGCCTACTAGGCAAAAAGGTACAGTCATTCCTAATTTGTGAACTTAGCTTACCAAGAAAAGGCACCTGGTCATACCTCCTCCATTTTAAGGTATTCAGCCTAAAGCTTGAACAGGCCAGATTAAGAGTATAACTAGACACTCCAGGGAGAGACCAGAATGGGGAATATCCCAAAAACTTGGATGGCAAGTGAAACTGGTGAATTTTGCAGAACGCCAACTAACAGAAAAAGGAGAGAAGCCAAAATATTGACATACATGAAGAAAACTACCTAGAAATAATTCTAAAACTCAATAAAAGAAGAGAATTACTTGCAAGAAAATGATGAAACTATGGATCATTAAGGAAAAGAGGCAGTCATGATGGCTCATGCCTATAATCTCAGACCTTGGGGAGGTTAAGGAGGGAGGACTGCTTAAGACCAGAAGTTTGAGACCAGGTTGAATAAATGAATTTCATATCTACCAAAAATAAAAAAAAAAATCAGCCAGGTGTGGTGGTGCATGCTGTAGTCCAGGTGCTCTGGATGCTGAAGGCAGAAGGATAACTTGAGACCAGGTAGTTGAGGCAGCAGTGACCTAAGATCACACCACCACACTCCAGCCTGAGCAACAGAATGAGATCCTATATCAAAACAAAACAAACAAAACAAAAACAGACAAACAACAACAACAAAAAAAACCTGACCTGAATCATAACTGAGAAGCAAAATTCTGCCCTTAATCAAAATATCTGAAAACCTGAGCTGTCATTTGATAAATCTTGAAATTTGTCTAGAACAAAAGAGTCAGGAGAGAAAGCAAATGAACTTACTGCTTCCTTTTTACTTGGCAATAGTCTAATAATCAAATATTTACTTAATCATATTTTAAGTTACTTTCCCCAAAGATCTTACAATCAGATAAATGATTTAAGATACTAACTCAACAAAGGATAATTAAAAATACATGGCATTAAATGATTAGTGTCATATCAGTGATACTGGCCATAAATACAAAGACTCTAAAAACAGTAAAAAATGAAGACTACTTCTCCAGAATGGAGACATAGTCTGGCTCTGTCATCCCAGGTAAACTGCAGTACAATGGTGTCATCATAGTTCACTGCAACCTCAAGATTCCAGGCTTAGGCAACTCTCCAGTCTCAGCCTCCCAAGTAATTGGGACTATACATGCACACCACCATTCTCCGCTAATTCTTCTTCTTCTTCTTCTTTTTTTTTCTTTCTTTTTTTGTAGAGACAGGATCTCACTCTTGCTCAGTCTGGTCTTGAACGCCTAAGCTCAAGCAATCCTCTCACCTGGTCTCCCTCTCTAATACTAGAATTACAGGTATGAGCCACTGTGCCTACCCAAAGAATATTTCTTGACATCAAGGGACTTGCGGCCGGTCAAGGACCTGAGAGGTAATAACACCCAAAAAATATTTGGAAAAGGAACTCAAAGCACAGAGTGTTTATCCTACAAACACTTAAGAAGTAAATTTTCTTACTTTCATCAGGTTCCACATATCAATTAATTAATTATTTAGAATTAAGATAAAATCCTATGAACTGAAAAAATGCCATCTGTTACATAATTACATCTCTACTCATCTGACCCTGGGCAGCCACCACATTCCTTCCAACTCAGTACAGAAATAAGGAAAGAGAGAGGATTAATGATTCTGTGTGAACCTATGCCCAACTATGGAAGCCCCCAAATCAAAGACGCATGAGTCAGGGACCTCTCTTCTTTAAAATGAGGAAGACTTCAGCCATTTTCCATGGGACTCTCATCAACTCCTCTTGAAAGCAGTGAAATGTAAGATCAGCTCCAATGAAGTCCCCAGTTCTGGCCAGACTCCAGAACTTGGTTTGCCCCACAAGCATGATGAGATTTTGAAAGACACCTTGTAGGGCATGGGTCTTAGTCCTCCCATTTGTGAAATAGAGAAAAATAATATCTATCTGCAAGCTTCTCAAAAAATTGACCAAGACATATCCACGGGCACTTCAAGATTTGTAGCCTTAGTTGGCACCTCCACAGGACCAGCATTCATATCCTGGGACTCATATGGGCTTCTCTAAATGAAATGACATACAACATATAACACAAATGACAGACAACACAGTCTCTTCTTACTCACTATCTCCACCAGCCCAGAGTGAAAAATATGGTTGTTCGTGAATATTTCTCTCCTTGCTTGCCCCATTCTACTCCTAGAATTTAATATTTTCATTTACCTAGTTTTTCTGCTCATACTGTTAATAAAATTCTGTTAATAATTAAGACTTATTGAGCATTTACATGCTAATTAAAATGCATTATTTCATTTAATACCAACAGCAATCCTATTAAGTGTTATCACTATCCCCATTTCATAGGAGACTAAGACATGGAGAGTAACTGCCCAACATCACTCATCTAGAAAATGCAAAAGATGATTTTTAAACCCAGGTTCAGACAGCGCCTGTAATCCCAACTACTCTGTAGGATGAGATGGGAGGATCACTTCAACCCAAGTGTTCAAGCCAGCCTGGGCTACATAGCGAATCCCCATCTCAGTTAAAAAAAATAAAATAAACCAGATCTGTCTGACTACAGAACCCAAGGTCTTAGTCATTACACTGTATTTAGTAGACTTTTTTTTTAAGGAAGGGTATCTGTGAAAAACTTTCCACTAACATCATACTGAATTGTGAAAGTCTAAATGCTTTCCCCAATGAACAGAAAAAATACGTCTGCTCTTATCACTTCTATTCAACATTGCACTTGGCAGTCCTAGCCAGTGCAACAAGAAAAAGAAACAAATGGCAAACAGATTAGAAAGGAAAAAGTGAAGTGTCTTTTTATTTATTTATTTATTTATTTTTAAATACATGTATTTTATTATTCTTCATTACATTATTCCCACACACACACACCCCAGTGGTAAGACAGAATTTATTTACAGAAAAGGATACAGAAAACACTAAAGCTCCTGGTAGAGGGAAAGAACTCAAGTGGGGAGAGAGAAGCTCTCTCCCTTTCTCTCCCTGTCTTTCCCCATCTCCTCCTTTAGGCCTTTAGTCTCAGGGTATATAAAGGCGTATGGGTTCCTTGTCCAGGAAGCGAATGAATACAATCCCTTACGCCAGGGGCAAGGTGAATGAATGTATCAATGAATGGATACAGTCCATTCACGGAATTGAGGCCTAGGAAATTCACAAGAAATTGACCTAGGCATAGGAAATGGGGATTCCACATTTAGTCCTAAGTGTAAAGTGAAGGAGACACCAAGGCACAGGTGTCTCCTCTGCAGTTGTACAGCCTTTTTGGCTATTGGAGCCTCTGGTGGGGGTTGGAGGTCCCCCTCCTTTCCTGTCATGCAGCCGGCTGGCTAGTGAAGTGTCTTTTGAAATTGACAACATAAACATACACATAGAGAATCCCAAGAAATCTATTAAAAAAAAAAAAGTTACTAGAATAACTGGATAGGATACAAAGTCAATATAAAAAAACAAAATTATCTTTCCATATATCACAATGAGTACCTGGAAAATTAAATTAATAATACCACTGATAATAGTATAGCATGAATAGACTAGCATGGCAAAAAATAGGAAACAGATAAATTTAACAAAACACATGTAATATCCATCCACTGATAAACTACAAAAAATTACTGAGTTACTTTCTTTTTTTTTTTCTTTTTTGCGACAGAGTCTTACTATGTCGTCCTCAGGAGAGTGCTATGGCATCACAGCTCACAGCTATGGCATCACAGCTCACAGCAACCTCAAAGTCTTGGGCTCAAGCAATTCTCTTGCCTGAGCCTCCTAAGTAGCTGGAACTACAGGTGCACGCCACAATGCCAGCTATTTTTTTGTTGTAGTTGTCATTGTTATTTGGCAGGACAGAATTGAGTTTGAACTCGCCAGCCTCAGTGTATGTGGCCGTAGCCTTAGCCACTGAGCTACAGACACCAAGCCATACTGAGTTACTTTTAACTTAAACTTTCAAATGCTACTTACATAATTAAAAATAAACTCATTAGCCTAGTGCTCAAGATTGGTGAACTATCTTCCTACCTACCTCTCCAAGCTCTTCGCCTGTTTCTCCATTTCATTCTGGTTATCTTCTATACCACAAACATGCCCCTCTACTATTGAGAATGTTGCTCCTACTGCATGAAATACATTTAATCAACGGATTCATCTCCTTTATCTCCAAACCACTTTTGCCTCGTTTATCTCTGACTATTAGAACCCCCTCTCAAACAACTTCTCCAAGAAACTTTCTGTAATCCTCTAACCGGGTATGATCTTTCTTTCCTTCATGACTCTTCTCCTCCTCTCCAAAGCACTATGTTGGCATATTTTACAGTACTTAAAATATTCTAGGTAGAATTACTGTTATTATAACCTTATTGATGACAGGGACTGTATCTAATACAACTCCCCTGAAGTGCCCAATTCCTTACACAGAACACATATTCAAATACTTGTTGAAGCAAACATTCAAAACACAGAATTAAAAGAAAGTCCTTTTAGTAATAGAAGCATTGGGATACCAAACTACATTGCTGTCGCAATAGAATTAATGATGTCCTGACTTTTGCATGGACTGGACTAGGTATTTGGCATGTATTAGCTTTCCTCTCATTCAATTTGAGAAATGGTAATTTAGTGTGGCTTCTGTTGGACAAATATCAAGATCAAGACCAAGTAAAACACCTAAACCTAAAGAACAAAGACAGATCCTTAATATTTATGAAATGGATCAGGGAGAGAAGGGGAGGGGAGAAAATGACCTTAGCACAGGACAGGAAACTGTGAATGATAAAGAAAACTATTATGGATTTTGTTTCTGAAGAGAGAATAAAAGTAACTGAACACTACATTTTGGGGGGTCTGTGTTGCTAATAGAATACAGAAACTCTCTAGGATACCACTCTGGAACTATCTGCCAGGGTAAAGGCAATGTTAACACCTACTATTGTCCAGGAAGCTAGCAACATAATCAGGTCCTGAGCAGAGGCATAGAGAAGAGATAACAGGCTCTGCAGATGCTAGGCCTTTGTCCCAGAGAAGGTCCTTGGAGCAGCTATTTGGATCTCACTGAAAGTACAAAGTGGGAAGGGAATGTTACTGTAGAATGGAGCTCATATTCCACACTCTCCCAGCAGCAACTAGCCAGAGAAGGAAGGCTCTTTAACCTAACTTCATTGCCTAATTATCAAAAACATCACAGCTGATTAGCAGCAACTGATCTCAATCAGTATGATTTTTGTCTTTTGACCTCAGATTGGCAAAACTTCCCAGCTTTTTGTCAAGGTATAGCATATCCTCTTTGATGTTATCCTAATAACTGTTTTGTTTTGTTTTGTGAGACAGAGTTTCACTATGTAGCCCTTGGTAGAGTGCTGTTGTGTCACAGCTCACCTCAAACTCTTGGGCTTAAGTGACTTTCTTGCCTCATCCTCCCAAGTAGCTGAGATTACAGGTGCCTGCCACAATGCTAGGCTATTTTTTTGTTGAAGTTGCCATTGTTGTTTTAGCAGGCTTGGGCCAGGTTCAAACCCTCTAGCCCTCGGGTATATGGCCAGTGCCCTAACCACTGAGCTACAAGTGCTGGTAGCTAATGTCATCCTAGTGACTTTTAATCATCCTCTATGTTTGCTTCAGTTCTTGCAGCCTTACATGGAGCTGTAGCCCAGCAATTCATCTGTGTATATTATTGTTTTCAAAGAAGTCTACTTTAATTTCATGTAAAGCAGCTACTTTTCAAACTTGCCATAATTTAGCACTTCTACCAGTTTACTCATCTACTTTCCCCAGTTTTCTAATGAGTTCCCTTTATCATCACTTGAAACCCATGAACTGGATTTATTTCTATGTACAAATTCCAAAAGTAAGTGGCAGGAGAGGGTTAATATGCTGGAAACATATAAAACAAAAATCCCACATCCATCCATCCATCCAAATTTCAAATTTGGGAGGAAATTCCTTTTACCTTATATGCCAATTGTACTGATAACACTTTCAGGCCAAGAAAAGAAAGATTCAAGAAGTTGTTGAAGACGGCACTGGGAAAACTTCAACGACAATGATAACACCATTTCTTTCATATATCAATGTTCCAAATTGTCAGATGCTGCTAAACCAACAGGAGTTAGAGGGTTAAGACTTCCCACTGTATAGATGTTTGCATATTTACATTTTCCCCAGCTATCCAAATGACAACTTGAAGATCCTCTGAAAATGTAACACTATGTTCAAATCAGCTACCTTAAAAAGGTATTTGGGTAGCTATGTCCCCTGGAATTATACCAGCTACACATGAATATGGTCAGCAACTGGGATTTTTGGCTTCTGAATGAAAATCATGCACTATATAGTTTTCCCCTTTCCATCTGTGCAATCACGTGATTTCCCACATGGACACTACTGTGAGATTAGAGTGTGTCAAACAGTAGGAATTGCATGGGTAGAGCTGCAGCCCTACATCTCAGTGACAAACCTTTGGATCTCTTCTTCAAGCATCCTAAGTAAGACTTACAAAATTCATTGTTATGGAAAATGTCTTAACGGCAAGGTATCTGAAAAATAAATTGGTATTTTCATTCCTGACCCTTGGATTGTAATTGTGAGGTAGAGTACTGGTTAAGGAAAAAAAAAAGATTCTTTGAATATACTTAAGCCAGAAAAGAAGCTTGAGATAATGAATTAAGATCTTGAGCTAGGTTAAAAAAAATACATATTACCTAGGAATTTACTATAAAATTAGCTTCATGGTAAAATTAACATTCTCTGCCTGTGAAAAGAAAGATATAAAACTACTTTGAAAACTGTTGCATTTTTAGAGAAATAAACATTACAAGAATAAGTTATTTTACAATAGAGCTTCAGAGCTGGCTAGAGAAGAACTAAAGGTAAGAGGGAAACTTTTCACCATATATAGCCTTATACATTTTCTGAATTTTGAGCCATATAAATGCACCACATATCCAAAAATATAAATAGACATAAAAACAAATTGTTAGAAAATAAAATAAAAATACCTTAGTAATAGAAAATGGTGAAAAGGAAGCACACTTGCTTTGATTGGGGGCTAAGAGGAAATTAGTCACCTACACTATTAATATACCACCCTCTCTAGCTCCAAAAGTGTTTGTTAATTCAAACTTATAGTCGTCTTATTTTTGTTTAAATTTGAGGATGGGCTAATGATAATCTACCTTCCAAAAAAGAAAGAGTCTTCTCCAGCAAATCCTTTATTCTCCACTGCTCAAATCCCATTAACACTAATCAACACAATGATTAAGCACATTGTGGTTAAGTACTCTAGTTGATAACCATTCCTTTGGAAAAAAAGGTTCCCATAGCGACAGGTAAAGACTATCACCAAACTCAGCTTTTCAGCTCTGGACTCAGTGTCACAGATCTGAGAGTTAAGATTGCTTTAGTTTAAATCTAGAGGCTTTCTTTTTTAACTTCACTTGACTTCATCCATTCAAAAGACACTTATGGAGAGTCCTTCTATGAGCTAGGCACAGCATCAAAACTGCGGGGGCAGGGGAGCTAGGATAAAGAAAAGATACTGTTCCTGCCCCCAAGAATTGTAGTCTGTAGAGGAAAAGAGCCACTACAAAAAATAATGGTAATTCAACTATTGTATAATAATTGTAATTCAACCCCTAAATCTATAACCAAGGCTTGTCTTCATCTCTAGGACTGGTCAGTTTCTAATCTAGTTTCACTTTCCCATCTTCAAACTGCAGCACAGCTGGGTTTCCAGCTGGCTGGCAAAGAAAAGATTCTTTAAATAAACAGCATTTTAAAAATATACAGTTGCTTTTGCTATACTGAATTTTGTGAACCACCTTCCTCTAATAATGTGAATCTGGGTGCCAAATTAATTTAAAACTATCCTAAAGAATGTAAAAGTCTCCCAGGAATACATATACCTTTTCCACGTTTAATAGCAGAGCATACTATACACTGGAAAACTGCTAATCAGAAAATCCCAAAGGAAGAAATCATCTTTGTTTTTATGCTATCTACTGTATCTACTCAGTAAGGAAGCAACTTCAAAGCATGTATATAAGAAAACAACTAGATAGGGTATAATTTTACCAAAATATATGCAACTGTCTTTTAAAATGCAGAACCATTTGCAGAACAGATGCTTCTATAGTATTGTACACAGTTGCTTATCCCTTACAAGGTCTTTCTAACTCTCCTCTTCTTTCCATAGTAGGCACAGAAAATACTTTCCTCCATGTATGCATGCAATCTTTTTAGAAATGCAAAGATTCTACCCAACTCTTTACCACCAGATATAGTATTTTTAGATAAATGATATACATTAGATATGTCAAAACGCCCCCCTGGCAGGTCTTCTTATTCCAGCAAGACCCTATCTACAATTCCCCACCTTAGATCACAGACTTCAACATTTCACAATGGAAATTAGCCATTTATAAGGACCTTTCAGAAAAAGTCCAGTATGAGCCTGCATTGATGCTACTGAGGTATGTGTCAACATTCAAGCACAGCATATCCCTTCATATGGTACATTATCCCCAAATTTTGACTCCTCCACCCCCCAAAAAAACCCCACTGATTTCTAGATGAAGGCTGTAAGAACTATACCTCTCATAACCGGACACACATAGAGCTAATAACAAAGTAACAAAGCAACCTCAGTTGCTCAATATAACAGCTATGATGACAGTTTCAAAAGCCAGTTTCCCTGTTTTGCAATAGGCAAATCTTCTCCAAGGAGAAAATGTTCCCAATGACCCTATGGTCCAGAGGGCTTTCTTAAGAATAGAAAATGTAAAATGAATTTGTTAGCTATCTCCTGCTGAGCACAAGGACAGTGTTGTGGTTAGTTAGGATGATTTTGTTTCCTTATTTATTATATTATCACGAGTACGTTTTTTTTAACCACATGGTAGAAAATAAGAAAATGCAGTTTAATTCTTCTGTCATATTATCACCTATTCCACAAGTCTTACATTTTTATAAGGCCCCTCCAACTGACATCTATCTATATACTATCAATTCAAAGCAAAATTTTTTGCATTTTAAAATGTTTACTGCCATACACATTCCTGCTCCTTGATAATTTGTGATGTGTGAGGGCCTCCCCTTTACCACAGACTGCAATTCCAAATTTATCTTTTTGAGAACTATACTACATGCTATTTTAATAAATCGAGATGATCATAACCCCAAAACAGACATTTCTGACCATCAAATCTTTCATGATCTCTCTATTCAACTGTTAAGCTGTTAAATGCTCACTAAAACAAAAAATGTATAACTGACAAGGCATATTATGTAGAGAAAAGGAGAAAGTAGGAGGAGGGGGACAAAGGAATAGGTAAGCCCTTTACATTACTGGGTTATCTGACAATGACCATCAGGTCCTCCATAGCCCAAAATCATGTGGAAATGTGCACTGTGCATATTTAGAAGCAACCCACCAAAAGCCAAAACAAAAGCTGTCCTTGGAAAGGTTCAATAAATGTTTTTACTATCTATTTTTTTTAAGTGTAATACAATTCTACAGCTCCCCAAGGGATCTCAGATAAAATACTTAATAGAACAAAAAATTAGAAATTCTTAGGTGTTTCAACATGTCACCATAAAACATTTCAAAGCATAAAACCAACATTAAAAAGCAGTCAACAATATTCCTTAGGATGATGTCAGAGTGATAAACTGCTATTATCCCCAAATTTTTTCCCCTTCTTTATTAAGACTCTATAAGATATCTTTCATTAAAGTGATCTCAGTTCCATACAGTACCTAGATATACTCCCACAACTAAACTCCTAAAATTTGTCTCTTGAATAGAGTGGAGGGAGGAAAGCTTCCAAAGTCACAGGCATTGATCTAGAAAGATGAGGGCAGCAAAACTTTACTATGAGCGGTTACACATATTTTGCTACTCAAAGCCTATCTATACTACACGGAATCAGTTGGTAAACTGTTAAAAATATCAACTTCTGTGAGAGTCCAGGACATCTATCATAATTCAGTCACTATACAGTCCAGAGAGCCACACTACATGCTAACAAATTCAGCCTTAGTTGAAACAAAATGAAACTCCAATATGAGTAAACACAAGACAAACTAATGACAAATATTTAAGTTTGGGAACAATTCACTTTGAAATATCTTGCTGAGAAGTATTAAGTCCTGGATTAAAGCACAAGAAGAAAAAGCTCTTAGACTGACACTTCTTTGACTTCTGACATGGGAGTTGCCCATTCTCAGTTGCACAGATCCATGGATTTCACTGTTTTGTTCCTGATCACCTGCATTCCTGTGCAGCACCCAACATCATGAAGATGAGAGATGCAGTCAACACATCCAGCCAGCAACATGTCAGAGCTGAACTTACAGCATTCAGCACAAGTAAGTTACTCTATTTCATCATCATTACAATCAACAGACCTAGTAAGATCCCCAAAGAGCTGTCTGCTTGCTAGTCTTGGAGGTTAAGAGAAGGCTGTGCTACACGGTTAGCAAAGACAGGCAATCACGATGGAGAAAAACACCGGAGCCACATCGAAGACGGAAAACCGTAGCAGAAAAAGTCCAACTCTGCCTGCGCCAGCGGTGTGGATGAGCAGAGCTGAGAGCCCAGGAGAGGAAGGAGGGGGCGGGGGCGATCATTCCCTAGGAGAACTTGTAAGCCGAGGCCTTCACAGCCTGGGAGTCTGCCCAGCTGCTCCTGCAGACCCTGCCGACCGGGGCACGGCAGGCTCGTGGGAGCAGAGCGGGCAAGGCCTCCGTGGGTCACTCCTGACTCACTGAGCCTCAGGCCAGCACCGCCCGGACCTCTCCATTTTTTCCTTCCGCTACTGGGCTATGATGGCAGCTTTCCAGCCCTACATGCCATACATCAGCCGCAGATCCCTGCTGGCATAGGCCGACGCCTCCCCCCGCCCCCCACCCCGGCACACTTTGAGCCCGATCCTCTTTCTCCCCAGCCCCAGCCCCCTCACCCACCCGTGCCAGGAGCCCTGCCCAGGGACGGCCCCACCACCCCACCCCACCCCCGCGCCCGGACGCTGCCAGGCCTGGGCACCTGCAGCACCTCCCTGCCCCACCCCCATTCTCCACCACCTCGCCCCTCCCCCCATCTCTAGCAGAGGGAGGGGGCGACTCACCGCAGTCAGTGCACAGGATCTTGCCCACCTCTTTCTTGAGGTTTTTGCCGTTGGTGTCGAGAGGGGCAAAGGCCGTCTTAAAGACTAAGGGCTGTTCCGTGGGCTCCAGGAAAAAGATGTAGCGCTGGTTTCTTTCGAGTGGCGCGCAGGAGCCCACGCTGATCACCTGCTCGCGCTGCAGCCCCCCGCTCCGGAGCGGCCACTTGTCCAGCACCTTCACCAGCGCCACCCGACCCGAGGCTGGCAGCTCGCGGGTGCTGTTGGAGCTGGAGCCGCCAGCCGGGGCCAGCCCCTGTACCTTGCCCTCCACCACCACGGGTGCCTTGTACGCCTGGTCCTGCACCGACTTCAGGCTGGGCGAGTAGCAGGCGAGTGACACACCGAAGAGCAGCATGGAGAAGCCGGGGGCCGGGTCGCGCCTCATGCCGCCGGCGGCTGCGACTCTCGAACGGGCGGCGGCTCTCCGGGCTGCGGGGCTGCGGGGCTGCGGTTGTGGCTGCGGCCGCGGCTCTGGGGGCGCAGCGGGACGGAAGATGCTGTCGCTGCTGCTGCTGCTGCTGCTGCTCCTCTCGCTGCTGCTGCTGTCGCTGTCGCTGCTGCACCGAGCCTTCTCCAGTGGCGGCGGCGGCAGCGCTGAGCAGCAAACCTGCCGCATCTGGCCAGGCCATTTGGGGGGCTCCGCCACTCAGCCGCCGCCGCCTTGGGAGGGGAAACAAGAGCCTCTGAAAAACCGGAAACAGCGTAACGTTAGCGCCTCGCAGACCTCCACCGGCGGCCCGGGGAGGTGGCCCAGCTAGGGCAGGGGGCAGGCGGCAAGCGGGCCGCGATGCGCAGCGCGGCGCAGCGCAGCGCTCCCACCCTGTGCGCCAGGACCTGGAGGAGGATGCGGAGGATGGGACGCCCGCCCACTTGCTCTCTCGCGCCCCCTCTACCCCCGGACCGAGAACCGAGCGCGGCTTCTGCAGGGGAAGCTTGGGACTGCACTGCTTTAGTATCCGCCTTCAGTCCGCAGGGGCGCCGGAGGAATCGTGCCACCCTTTGCTCTTGGGATGTATCAGCATGACAGTGGGGGTAGTGCATGAGGAAAGGGCGAAGAAGAGATAACGGCTTCTGGCAGCGTCCTGTGAACACGGGAGTGGGACACAGGGCGTGCCCCTGCCTTTGGCCATCGGTTGTAGGAGCCAGAGAGATTGCCACCGCCAGCCTCTCGCCTCCTAGGCTGTCACTTACTCTGGGAGGACCCTGGAGGCCAGCCCCTAAATGATCCCACGTGCTCGGCCCTGCCACCGCCTGGTGAGCGCTGGATATTTGAGTTGAGGTAGGGAAGTATCCCAGTCTTGTCATTTTGGAAAGAGTTGGGACTAGGAGTCTTGTCTTGGCATTGAGGACACCTAACCAGAGGTGGTGGTTGGGAGAAGTGTTGTGAGTCGCTAAGACTCCAAGGTTTTTCCAGCAGCCACGTGGGACCATGGCATCTCATCTTCTTTTAAAAATTCGCTCCCCTTGGGAGATGGGGGTTTTTCTTGGGAGCCAATTGAAAGCTAGAGCCTGTCAGGGCCGGAGGCTGCTCCATAAAAATGGTTCCTTTTTTTTTTCTTAAGTCTGAAACTTGCAAGAGGCCGAAGAGTTTGTTCCACTGAAGCCAGCATCTGATTTAAAACACACACACACTACTACCAAAAAACAAAAAGCAAACAACAAAACAAATTCATAATTCATTTTCCTATCAATGAAAGTAAGAAGAGTTTTCAATAACCAGCTTTTATCTTTGAAGGCTGTTGAGCTCAGGAATGCCAGTGAGATCTTGGAGAGTTTTATCCTTGACTAGGCCCCACAGGAAACTGACCCAGGGATTTCTAACTTAGGCTAGGATTGCTGTTCTGGAAAGGAAGGAGCTACACCTTCCTGTCTTAAGAGACACATTAAACTCAATATATCCAAAGCCAACAGCATCACTTCTCCCACCCCTCTCCAAATTCTCTATCCTTATCAATGGCACCATTTTGTACTTGGCCACCCAATCTGTTACAATAAGTCCTGTAGGTCTCATCTCTCATCCTCCCTTTTCTAATCAATCACAAGTCCTTTGGCTCTGCCTTTTACAAGTCTCCAATTTATATACTTCATTTCCAACTCTACTGCAAATACCTTCAGTCCAAGTCCTCATCACCTCTCACCACCTCAAACCCTCCTAACTGGCCTCTATATCTTTTCACTCATCACCTACTCCAATCCGACCACTGCCAGAGCGATTTTTCTAAAAATAAAATGTACATATGATTTGGTCATGTCACTGCTGTCAGGAGTGAAGTCCAAACTCTTCCACAAAGCTCTTCATAGGATTCTACCTAGCCTGAGAGGCAACCTCCTACCCTAGCAACCCACAGCACATTATGTAGTTTCTTAGTGTTTTCTATACATGATATCTCTTGTGTCCAGAAAGCCTCACCTCTACCTGGAAAATTTGTGTTTACCCAAAGCCCAGATCAGTGTTAATACCTCATTCCCCCTTCCTATATCTGCCTCCAGTCCCACCACCAGATACATACATGATGGAAATAATCCCTTCCTCTGTGTTACTGTGTCTCTCACATACAGTATTACTATAATGGTACTCATCCATATTGTACTCTAAGCAGCTACTAATGGCTGTGTAACTTCCATCAGGTCTAGCACCTCAATTGAGTATGTTCTATTAGTCTTGGATCTCTATTACGTTCAACACAGTGCCTGGCCTAAAGGAAGATCAGCAAAGCTTCAGTGAAGGAAGGTGGGAAGGAAAAAAAGAACTAAACAGTACTCTTACAGGCATCAAGGCAGCCTTCTTGGCCACTTCAATGCCCACTCCTTTCATTTCCATAGATCACAGATCTCATAAATCACCTTAAGGAAGATGGCTACATTCAGTTTTAATTTCAATGAAAGAAAAAGTCACAGAGGGGAAAAAGGACTTATTAAGCAGGACTACACTTAGTCTTCTGTTTCTGAGACCAGAACAGTGGTGAAAAGCTTGTGCTCTAGAATCAAGTAGAGCTAAGATTTAAAGTAATTTTGTAACTTACTAACATTGAGATAAGTCTATTTCACTCTTTAGGCCTTAATTTTCTCATCAATATAATAGAGAAAATAATAGAGTCAACATCATAAAGCTGGTTTTTGCTCATTATGTACCTATTCAATAAATATCAGTTGAGTGGCTCCTTTGACACCATACTAGTTATTGAGTATACTCTGTTGAACCAAACTGACACTGTCCCTGATCTCAAAGCTTACACTCTGATTAAGGAGGCAAGAGTAACCAAGTAGACAAATAGGTAACTAATCACTTGTAGCGATGAGTATCCTAAAGGAAATAAACAGGATGAAATGACAGAGAATAATGGAAAGGGGGGCAGGTAGGTTTATTTGAATAAGGGACCGGTTCTCTAAGGAGACACCAATTAAACTTAGACTAGAAGGATAAGGATACATATCTCACACATTTATTATGTGAGATAATTTGTAAAGTTCTTAGAACAATGTCTGGTGCAGAGTAAGGGCCAAAATTAATGTTATAATAATGTTTTATATATATGTAATAAATATTATTAATAATTTACTTATCCCAGTGGTTCCCAATATAAGAGCTGAGAATCTCTAAATAGCATGTAGTAACTGCACACTAGAATTTTCTATATATTAAAACATTCAGGTCAGGTGCAGTGGCTCACGCCTGTAATGCTAGCACTCTGGGAGGTCAAGGAGGGTGGATTGCTTGAGCTCATGAATTTGAGACCAGACTGAGCAAAAGTGAGACCCGTCTCTACTATAAATAGAAAAACTGAGGCGAGAGGATTGCTTGAGCCCAAGAGTAGGAGGTTGCTGTGAGCTATGACACCAAGGCACTCTACCCAGGGTGACAGCTTGAGACTCTGTCTCAAAAAAAAAAAAAAAAAAAAGTAATTTTCAATAGTACATGCAATGATAAATAAAAATACTTAATCTTTTTTTTCTGACATATTCATTTTAAAGTACAGCAAAGTATAGCAGGATATTGATAAGTGAAGTAAAGTTAGGTGAAGGTGGTAAGATATGCTGCCATTTTGTCTTTTTAAAAATGATACATATGTGAATCTTTGCACTATATAGTTATCTTTAAAAGCACATGGTAGAAATTGAAACAACAGTTGGCTGAGGGAAGGGCAATGTGTAACTGAAGGATGGTATGCAGGAAGGATACCTTTATGGTATTCTCCTTTGTACCTCATAAAATAGTCTACCAAGTCCATGTACTTAAAATTTTAAGAGGGGACTCTAATTTTCAGTGTTGCTGAATATTTATCATGCATTTTTTCAATCAATGGCTACTTTAAGTAGAACTATTATTATATGTGATTCCATGATTTTTTTTTACCTTAAAATGAGATTCTCATGCTAAAAAGGTTGGAAATTACTTCACTACAATTATATCCTGTTCAGAGAACTTAGAATGCAAAGGCAAGTTTTGAGATTCCAACAGCCTCCTAGAATTCCTGTGGTTATAGAAGGTAGGGACTTAAGCAGAGACTTCTAAAGGAAAAAAAGGCACCTTTTCCATTTGCTCAAGGTATGTTGTGTATAAGGATAAACTTCCAGAATTGGCCTCCATTACTTAGGGTAGTTGATTTCCTAGAAGAACAACTGAATTCACTTTTTCCTGGAGTTCAAAGTGAATTAGTATGCATGTCTTAAAAAATAAGACCTAATATCCTGAACCTGCTAACTCTGTATCATAATTTAATAATTGATAATAAAAATAATAATATCTATCGTGTATTAATGGCTTTTGCGTGTCTGGAGCTTCAGTTTATTATTGCTGTGCATCAACAACATTAACATTTTATAAATTGAAAATTTATAGGGGTTTAATAACTTGCCCAAATGACAGGCAGAGCTAGGACTCTAATTCAGGCTTGTTCATTGCCAAAGCACCTACTTTGTGCACAGCACCACCAGTTTCTGGATAAGAGGCATTCTTTCAGCATCACATTCATTGTCATCTAAGAAATCTCTACTCTTTCCAAAGTACTTACACAAATATACTATTTGAAATCTCTAACACTGAAGAGCAAATGGGATAAGCATCATTTTATAAAAAGATGAGGAAAATTGACACAAAGAGAATTTTAATGACTCTCCCAAGATAACAAAGCTACAGATAGCTTTTGTTGGCCAAGATTTACCACAAACTCAATTTCATACTTTTGACTAGAACCACATGGAGAAGTGGAAGCCAGACCTATTCACTACACCATGGCTCACCACATGGTTGTGAAAAAAACTGGTTCATGGTAGCAGTGGGCTGTGTCACTATGTAATAATCAGTAAGAACAAAAACAGAAGTAGACAGAATGGTATAGACATTCTGAATTCAAGATAGAACACCCACATGAAAAGCTTGGCTTCTTTTCTCAGATCTCTCCCACACAAGATGGGTTTCTTCCAGCTTTAGCCAGTGTAGCAGGCCAAAAAGTGCCACTGAACCAGGTTACACGACTTACTATATCTAGGAGAACTGGCTAGTCAAGAAGCTATGTACGGCCTTTATCTGGTCACTGAGTTTCACAAATCAAGTCAAACAGTTTGCAGGACAGTCTCATTTTCTAAATTAAGGCATTTTGTAAACTTCTTTTTTCCCCTTTTGAGATCTGTTTTCTAAATTTGGCTTTCAGAGTCACTTTCAGGTTTTGTGTAGTTAATTTCTTTTCCTCCAAGGATTTTCAAACAAGGGACTGACTAGAAAATACGTATTGAGGATCAGAATTTTAGCACAGGGAAAGACTATGGTGTCAATGTAACTCATGTCCTCCTTTCAGAGAGACATGAAGACTATGGAGATTCTTTGATTTGTTCAAAGGTCACACAGCCTAGTTAGTGGAAGGAACATCTACTACCCTGACCCCTTGCCAATTGCTCTCTTGTCTACTTTTCAAAATCCTGGTTCCACCCCTCCTGCCATGTATGCTTGGGCAAGTCACTTTGCCTTTCTAAGCCTTAATTTCCTCTCCCAATAAAGTAGGATAATAATAACTCCTACCTTTTAGGAGTTTTGTAAGGAGTAAGTGAGATAATTCATGCAAAATGTGTGACATGGTACCTGGAACAAAGCAACTGGTTAAGAATGAGGGCAATGGAGTCAAATTGCCTGAGCCTGAATTCCAGCTCTGCCACTTATTTCACTGACATTTTGGCTAAGTTTCTTAACTCCTCTGAGTTTCTTCAACTGTTAAATGAACAAAATGATAATAGGTTCTACTTCATTAAAACTGTTATGAAGCCAGGCATGGTGGCTCAGACCTGTAATCCTGACACTTTGGGAGGCTATGGCTGGAGGATTGCTTGAGCCTAGGAGTTTGAGACCAGCCTAGGCAATAGCAAGACCCAAATCTACAAAAAATAAAAAAAGTTGGCAAGTTGTGGTGGTGAACTCCTTGAGTCCAGGAGTTCAAAGTTGCAGTGAGCGTAATCCCAGCACTTAGGAGGCCGAGGTGGGTGGATTACCTGAACTCACAGGTTCGAGTCCAGCCTGAGCCAAAGCAAGATCTCATCTCTAAAAATAGTTGGGTGTTGTGGTGTGTGCCTGTCATCCCAGCTACTTGGGAGGCTGAGGCAAGAGAATCGCTTAAGCCCAAGAGTTTGAGGTTGCTGTGAGCTGTGACACCATGGCACTCTAGCAAGGGCTACAAAGCGAAACTGTCTTAAAACAAACAAACAAACAAAAAAACAAAGTTGCAGTGAGCTATGACAATGCCCTACATTCTAGTCATGGGAACAAAGTGGGACCCTATCTAAAAAATGAAAAAAAAAATTGTTAGATATTATATTAGATTCCATTAAATAACTCACTTAGAATAATGTTCAGACATGTTAGCCATTATTAGTCTCACTATAATAACTATTTTTCTTATTTTAAGAAGCCATACTTTGGCCAAAATTCAGCAGTTTTAAAAGCATCCATTTTCCTAAGTTTTGAACACATGCTAAAATTCTTTTTTATTTATTTATTTATTTATTTATTTTTTGAGACTGAGTCTCAAGCTGTCACCCTGGGTAGAGTGCCATGGTGTCATAGCTCACAGCAACCTCAAACTCTTGGGCTTAAGCGATTCTCTTGCCTCAGCCTTCCAAGTAGCTGAGACTACAGTCTTCCACTACAAAGTCCAGCTATTTTTTGGTTGTCATTGTTGTTTGGAAGGCCCAGGCTGAATTTGAACCTGCCAGCTCCGGTGTACATGGCTGGCACCCTAGCCACTGAGCTACAGGTGCCGAGCCTACATGCTAAAATTCCTAACATTAGAGCCTAATGTTCTGCTTTAGAACGTTTAAAAAGAAAAAAAGGGTTCGGGACCTGGAGCTCAGCCGCGAGGGCGCCAGCCACATATATTGGTGCGGTCAAGTTCAAATCCAGCCCGGGCCTGCCAAACAACAATGACAACAACAACCAAAAAATAGCCTGGCACTGTGGCAGGTGCCTGTAGTCCCAGCTACTTGGGAGGCTGAGGCAAGAGAATAGCTTAAGCCCAAGAGTTTGAGGTTGCTGTGAGCTGTGACACCACGGCACTCTATCCAGGGTGACAGCTTGAGATTCAGTCTCAAAAAATAAATAAATAAATAAATAAATAAATAAGAATTTTAGCATGTGTTCAAAGACAACTTGAGACTCTGTCTCAAAAAAAAAAAAAAAAGAAAAAAAAAAGGCTCCTCATTGGTAGTCCCAGCTTCCAATCAAAAGAGGCCATGATTCAATAATTTATAGCCAAGGGCTATGTATGTTTGGAGTTCAGGGGTTTCTACCCCCCAATTTGCTGAAAAGGGTAGCAGCCCTTCTGTCTGAGTTGCTCCATCTGGGATAATAATACTTATTTCTTTGTAAAGTATTTTGGGACATTTGGATGAAGAGTGCTATGTAAGCACAAATTATTATCTCTTTTCCAGATATCACTATTAGATCCAAATCCAGAAGCTCCCTAAAATAGACCATAACAGAAGCATAGTCTGGACACAATATATCTGTCCTGTACTATCACAACTAGATAATACATTCATGCTTGACATCATCATTAGTTTTCTTTTACGTGCCATAGCAGATCTAATTTGGATTGGGAAAAAAACGAGGTGTCCTCTAGATAGATGTTTTTGTTGTTTAAGTTTCAAAGATTTCCCTTTCCCCTTTGTTTTCCTGATTTGTGTATTTGGAATCCTCTAATGAGGTCAACAGGAACTCTGAGTTTAATTCAACTCTGGGGGCGTGAGGCAGGACAAGAAGAATGAATTATACTTTTATTTCCAAATCCTCAGGCTTGTGTACCTTTAGTGTCCAATTCAACCACATTTCTGCCTTGTAATTTTCAGTTCATTTGCATTCTTTTTCATTTGGTTCTTAGACACTTCCAATATCATCTGAAGTCAGCAATTTTAAGACTTTACTTTTCCTGATTATTCTCTTTTTTTTTTTTTTTTTGATAAAGAGCCACAAGCTGTCACCCTGGACAGTGTGCTCTGGCATCACAGCACACAGCAACCACCAATTCCTGGGCTCAAGCAAGTCTCCTGCCTCTGCCTCCCAAGTAGCTGGGATTACAGGTGCCCGCCACGACGCCCGGCCATTTTTTTTTTTTTTTTTTGGTTTCAGCCGTCATTGTTGTTTGGCGGGCCTGGGCTGGATTCAAACCCGCCAGCTCAGGTGTACGTGGCTGGCGCCTTAGCCCGTTGAGTCACAGGCGCTGAGCCGTTGGGTGCTATTTTCACCTTCCCAAGGAAATCCAAATACTTAAAATGCAATCTCATTATCATATGTGTCAGATAAAGTCATTTAACTTTTCTGTCCAGCAGTTTCCTCATCTTTTTAGTGGGCCTATTAATAGTATCTACTTCAGAGTGGTGTTGTGAGGACTGAATTGAAGTTTATTAAATTATTATTGATCATCTCATTTTATAAACAGGCAGATAAATTATTTAAAGGAGGAATTATCTGTGAGTGTGGTCTGCTATTAAACTACATCAGAATCTAAAAGAGACTCAGAAAGTCACCGAGTATCCAGATCTTTGAGCCAAATATCACTTGTCAATTGTAAAACAGGTAATAAAACCTTGAACTCCCTCCTGTGGCTGTAGAAGATACTTATTTAGCTTCCTAGTAAAAATCCAGACTTCTTATTCCATTTATTTATTTCCGCCCCCTTTTTTCTTTTCTTCCCCTCTTTTTAAATTTATTTTTCTCTTATTACCTTTAAAAGATTTGCTCACACACATTCAAGGGCCAGCAGATGGTTTTACATTGTCTTACATGCAGAAGACACTTAACAAAACTATAGGCCTTTGAATGGCTGAATCCCCTCTTTACCGTGTTTATAATAACTTATTTACTTTTTACAACAGAAGACATGGAGGATACCTTGGGAGGAAGTTGTCTTATTTCTGGGGTAAATTGAGAATGGTATTCCTGTACCAGCCCACAATTATCTTGAGTCTAGTGAGGTTTATAAGCCTCAATTTTGTTGGAATCAGAAGCTCAGAGCACCGTGAAGGCTATGTTAACCAGTTTGATGAAAACATTTCAAATTGTATATAAAACCAGCACATTGTACCCCCTGATTGCATTAATGTACACAGCTATGATTTAATTGAAAAAAAACAACCGTCAGAGCAGATTTTAGTGTTGATGGTGTGTATCGAGGTCCACCCAGGCCTAGCACTGAACCAGATGGGAGGGAAGAAGGCATGGATGGAAATGACATATGTCTGGTTTTCAAGTTAGGGAATAAGAATTCCCTTCTGCAAAGCACCTTGCAATTTACAGGATCCTTTTGTCATCATTTATCCCTTTTAATCCTTCCAGCCGAATGGTAGGTGGGGCCTATGTTGTCATGTCCTTTCACCCAAGGTCACACACGTAGACTGGGTTGAGACTCTCTCTCAAGTTTTCTGAGTCCAAGTTCCACACTCTTTCCACACCTCATCCTATAAACTGAGTTGTATTGCAGTTAAGTATTGACCGGAGGTACTCTGCCCAATTGGATGAGAAGTTATTGATAGAAAAGAGATCATTCTGGGAGTTCTGCATTCCACATGCCCACTGAAGTTGCTACTTGTCTGGAGGAAGTAAATTGCTGAGCTGTGATTTCAACAATGCGTGTGTCTTTGATGTGGGCATCAGGCGTTGACTGATGTCTGATACATACCCCATGAATTAGGAAATGCTTTATTGAGTAGAATTGTGGGCTTGATTACAGGAGATCCTTTTTTATTCCTTAACTCTAACTCCAAGATCATGACTGGATACCTAAATTCGTGGAGAAAGAATCTCAAAATGAGATAATGACATAATTAGGTCTAAATCTATAGCTAAAAGCAAAGCTTACATAAAAGTAATATTTGTATAGCTTGTCAGTGTTCAAAGACTATTCATAAACAATTTCATCTGACCTTCACAACAACCCTGTGAAGTAGGCATGATCTTTATTTAACACAAAAGGAAGTTAAATCTGATGAATGCTAAATGTTTTTATCCCAGGGTCACAGCTGGGAGGAGGTAAGTTTAGGACCTCAGGGCTTTTGACTCCATTCTGTGTTTAAATTTGAATTTTTACTAAAACCCCCAGAAAGGTCCAATAATTTTTGTAGGAAATGACTTACATACACTGTAATTCGACTTAAGAAGCTGTGATAATCGCTGGCATGTAAACAATGCCTTCTCCTATTAGGACTGCCTAACACTTGCCAGCAGGAGTATTCACTATTGCTCTTTTGTAATATTTGTGGGTAAGTCCATTTCTCTCTGGTGAGTAGACTCAGCAGGAATTTAAGCTATTTTTTCATTGTCACCCGTCACAGGGAGCAAGTGAGGCAGGGGTTGTGTCTTGAGAGTTCCAGCTACATGTCCCTTGTCAAAACAATCAGGACAAACTCCCATTCCCTGAAGAATAGAAAGAGAAATAGCACACATTTAATGAAAGGATCCATGCTATTTCTTCAAAATGCTCCACATTCACTCCCCACAACTATATCTGATTCTGAAAGACAATATTTGGAGAGCCTAATGGTTCACAAAGTTTTGGAGAAGACGGACATCTTTGAAAATATCTTAGAAAAGGTAAAGTATGTTAGTACAGATAACCAATAATTGAGACATCAGGGTTTAGTAGGATCTAGACTGGTGACTGTAAAGATTAAAGATCTTTCTCCCCACATAGCCTTCTTCCTGTATCCAAAGGAGTTTAGAAGGGAAGGTTGTAACTTTTCACCTTCATGCTTTGATGGCCAAACAATCACAAACTCGTCAGACTGGCTCTAAGGAACGTAAGTAAACAACAGAGAAACCTGCCCATCAATTCAAGCAATGTAGGCTATCCTCCTGGGGGCTTGCCAGTCAGTCCCCATCCCCCAGATAAATGCAAAATGTCCTTCCAGTGAAATGAAATTTATTATCATGTTGGCAGCAGCGTCTTAGGGAAGGCACAGAACAAAAGATATGCTACCTGGCAACGGGGACCCGCTGTAGTAGTAAGAAACTAAGTACCTTACGGGACTGGGGAGTTCTTAAACCTCTCTGGCAGGAACATGAATGTGGGCCATTTTCATCACCTTGAGATGTTAGACTTTGGCAGGTCTGGTGATGAAGTAAGGCTGCACGTGCTCATGAGAAGAAATGACCTTCCCATCCTGGATCTCCTTGGTGATGGTGCATATTTTAACCAGTATCCGGGACAGGGCTCCACAGATGCTGCAGGGCTCATGTACAGCAGGGGGGGCCGAGGCCTTGCCAACAGGAGCTACGTATTCCATGGCTCTGGCCTTATAGGGTGTGCAAGTGCAAAGCTCATATTTGGTGGCACACGAGCTACAGAGAAGCCTAATAAAAAACAGAATTTGAGCTGTGATCAAAGGAGGACAACAATGGTTATAGATAAAAATGGTCGTGCCTAATTTTTCAACATTTATCAATCTCTCAAATGAAGTGCTTCCAAATTCTTATTCACTCACATTATACTATGGTTAATAGAAGGAGGAAGATCAGATCAGATCCATTGGAAAACAGTGTCCTAGATTTAGAAATGTTAGATTCTGTAAATTTCCACTCTAGGTAATGCCCAGCATCATGGAAAGGGCACCACAGCAGCAGTCAAAGATGAGGGTGCAGCCCATCTCTGTCCTTTACCCACTGGTGACATCGGGTAAGACTTACAGAATGGATATTATGGGAATGAAACTCACAGGATCAACAGTGATAAGGAACAAGTTGAGAGGCTTATCTGAGGAATAGAAATTAGTGAGCTATTTTTCTCACTGGGGAGTGAGTCACTCTACTAGTGGTGGCCTGAACGCTGTCTATAGGAGTCCTCAGCAAGTCATCAGGAAAGTTCAAAGTGCCTTCTGGGTGTCTATAAATAGTTTCCAGGGAATCGGAGCAGTTCACAGTGAAGACTCTTCATAAACATAATCTTTGTTTGATGATCTGAGGCACTTTTGTATGTTATCACAGCTCCAAAATGGTGGCACTGATTAGCACCATGCTAGTGTAATGTGAACGTGCCAACTGAGAGAATGTTGTGAACAGAGCTCATCAATGATTTGGGGGAAGGGGGTCCCCTTTGCTTTGTCACTGTGTTTGGGTGTTAGTTTGGATTAGTTACTTCAAAGAGCTTGGGCTCCAGGTGAGTTCCATATGGGTCAGTTAGCATTATCATTTAAAAAAATTACAAATTGTATTTAAAAACAGTTGCTAAGACACACACGTGTATGCTACCTATTGCATCAAGGACTAGGGTTAGACAGGGTTAGGGTTTCAACCTGAGCACAGTGCTCCTCCAAAGCAGCCAGGATTGTTCTGTCCAATATTATGACCCTGTCATGAAATTCAGATGTTTATTTCAGTGTGGGAATAGCTCTAATGGCTGCCAGGAATGTTCGTCTGTGGGGAAACCATTTTCTCTTTGGTAATTTAAGAAACTAAGAATCTGAACAACCTATAAGAAATTAACTTTGTGTGTGGACTCTCCAAAACAGCTCTGCTCAGCTAACACCTCAGATTTGGACTAGGTTACAATGGTGGGTCTTGAGAGAGTGTGTGGTCATGTCCACCCAAAGCTCCCCGTCACTGGCAAGAGGACTTGTCCACTCCTTACCAGTGGCAGTACATACTATACACATGTGCACTGGAGCGTCTTTGCCATTCAGGATGTGTTCATTTTACGTACTTGCCATCCCAGCTCTCCAGGAGGCTGCGGTATGTGGCAATTTCACACTCCAGCCGGGACTTGATATCCAGCAGACTCTCATATTCGTGGTTTTGCCACTCCAGGGCAGTCCGGACCCCAGCCAGCTGAGCCTCCAGTTTGTCAATCAGACCTTGGATCTGGGTCAGCAGGGTGGTGTAGTGGGCCTCGATCTCCGCCAGGATACATTCCTGGGAATCCCTCTACCATGGAGAAGGAAAGGATTTATCATGATGACTCCTTGAAGCCCAGGTCACTTGGGCTTTGTATCATTTTAAACAAAGCTTTCTTTGTGTCGGCGCTAATGGGTCTTTAAGTCCATTTACTACCTTCTAACCAAATAAAACCAAAAGCAACATTATCAACTCTGCCAAAGTTTCCATTCCTTTATCCCCTCTCTTTTGGCCTCCCTTTAAGTATTTGTTTCTCTTCTTTCTTGATCACCTGATAATCTCCCATCATATTCTCCTACTTAGGAGAGAGAACATATCTCAATTTATTTCATACCCAGACATTATAAAAATATTACCATGGTACCTCATTCAGTGAGTGTTCTTACCTTAAAAAGGATCTTAGCAGAATTTAACCATAAATAGTTCCCCTACTGAAGCAATTCCTTTATATATAAAATATGAGTTGAAACTTTATCAACGTCAAGTTCTTTTCTGTTCTTGTATTCTGCAAGTCTAGGGGGTGATGGAAGGTTTTTGGTTTTAATAACTCAATATTTGCATGATTATCCAAATTTTAATAGATGAGAAAAGTGAGGTTTAAGAGATTCAGTGATTTGTCCAAGGTCACACAAGCAGCTATTGACAAAACTGGTTTGGGGAAAGGTCTTCCTAATGTTGCCCTTCCTAAAACCCTTCCTAGCAGAGCATTTAAGCAATTTCCTACTTTAGAGAGGCAGTACAATGAGGTAGCAGCAGGTGCCTCATTGCACTGGATTCTCAGCTGGATTCTGGCTCTGACTCTAGCTGAGTTACTCAATTCCTCAGAATCTCAGTGTCTCCATTTATAAAACAGGTGAGATAAAACTTATCTCGAGTTTAGCTTGGGAAAAACAACCTTAGCTCTTAGAGCCTCATCTGTAAAATTGGTTAATAATCATGCCACTTCCCTCAGAAGATTGTTTTATAAATAGAATATGATAGCTTATAAAAATACTTTGCATATAATAAGATGTTCTTAGTGTTTCCCAAAGCATAATGAATCATTATCACCATTAGATACTATGTTTAAAAAAAAGGGAGTCCACAGTCAAATAAGTTTTGGCATGCTAAATATCACATATTCATCCCCCTTTGGAGATTTATGGATTATATCAGTATATGAAAGGCTCACAGGAAGGTGCCCTGTTTAACCTTTGTTTAATCCAGCATTTTCCAGACTTACTTGACCACAAAGTCCCTTTTTAGGGCCATAGATCCTTAAACAAGCAGAGGAACTATGGTTCTGAAAGACATGGTTTGGGAGATACTATAACAGACAGGTGTCAGGGCTGTTGCCATTTTTGCAGAGTGAGGCTCAGTGAGCTTTTTGGGTACCATTCGGTGCTGGGCCTGCAGTTCAACCTCCAGAGCATTCACGCTGCGCCTCAGTTCCACCAGCTCCGTCTGGCAGCCTTGCTGCTGTTGAGCACTGGTCACCACCTGCTGATTCAGCTCTTCCATCTGAAACACAGTTCAAGGCTATGAGTATTTAGGGAAGAAAACATGACTTTGATGAAAGGGCCTTGGAAATGCAACATCCGCTTGTGGTTTTGGACTCTTCTACTCTCCCCACCTGCATGTTGAACCACTGTTCCACATCTTTACGGTTTGTCTCTGTGATGGACTCGTATCGACATCTCATTTCTTGTAGAACCTGGTTTAGGTCAACGGAAGAGGCAGCAGTCACTTCGATGTGAAGCCTGTCCCCAAGCTGGCACTGTAAGGAATTGATTTCCTGTGGAGAACAAAAGAACATGAAGTTAGTTGGTGGGTAGATGACCTCCTTGTTAGACTTAATAATATAGCTGTAATAATTTAGCTTATTTGTGTCTGAACTATAGCCCACAATAAAGTAATCCTTGCTTATTGAGATGTCATAAAATGATTTAAGGCCATTTCAGATAAGACCATGTGTTTGGATTTGTACAAAATTAAAAGGAATTGAGTAGCAAGATCAGAGATCATTTCTAGAGATGGGTAATGGGTGATGCAGTGTAGAGGTGGATTTATAATGAGAGACCAATGTGGGCTTGTGCCAGTGTTGACTTGTACCAATGGGAGGTGGCAGAAGTCTCCACCGGGATGTCCATACAGATGGAGGGCCTAATAGGACAGGAACATTGGGTTCCTTTCTTCTCCTGAAAAAGCTGGAGGGGGCTTCCCTACCCCATGTGGGTCCAGATATTGTGTGGTAGCTAATGGGTTTAAAATAGAACTTTAAATCAGACGTAGTAGCAGTGGGCCCAAACCTAACTAGTGTGCAGTGAGGATGCCCTCTGCCAAGTACAGCTCAAAGGAACTGATGCTATTTTTAGAGGCTTAGCTTGTGCTAACTCTCTTGGTTGTTCTCTAACCTCTTTGTGGTTGTTCTTAAGGCAAAGGAGCTCTTCCTTCAGAGACTGGACTTGTGCTTCCAGGTCAGCCTTGCCCAGGGCCAGTGCATTCAGGATCTGCTTCAGGCTGTTGGTATCTGCCTCCACCAGCTGCCGTAGGGACACCTCTGCTTCATAACTTTAAAGACCAGACACAAAAAGGAAGAGATGGTGAAACCAAGCCAAGCAGAACTCCTTCTTGCCTTTTTCTTTGGGCATCTCATGTAATGTATTTCTACTGAGAGATTTGCTCTCTTTGAAGGTGAAGTAATTTGATAAACACCGTAACTTAATCCTTACTACTAAACTAGTTTGCCAGAGCGATGCCACCTTGGTATTCTTTGAGACAAGAGGAATGATCCTCCTTTCTCTGTCCCTAGAGGCAATGTGGTCTAAGTGAAAAACACGTGATCTGGATTCAGTCTCAGAAAGCCTGGGTTCAAGCTTTGGCTCTGCCTTATTCCATGTATACCTTTGGATGAGTAACTTAAGCTCATTAGACCACACTTTTCTCACCTTAAATGGGGTAACAATATATCAGCCCTACCTATTTTCCTGAACTATTGTGCAGATCTTGGGCTCATATGTTAGAAAACTCTAGGTACCTGTATACACATGTGAATAGTTATGAATGTCAATCACTTATTGAATTTGAAGGTCTTTTCTGGGCTAGGGCCAACATGGTATGGGGCAGGAGGGTTAGTAGACGTGGGCATATCTTATTGGGATAATGAGGTCATTACTGGGAGAGTCTAGGTTCACAGTCAGACTCAGGGTGAGTTCTGTCATCAGGGGCAGTGTTGGGTGGGCTTACTTGGCTCTCAAGTCATCTGCAGCCAGTTTGGTGTTGTCAATTTGTGAGACCAGTCTGGAATTCTCAGCCTTGGTACACAAGATCTAGAATTAAGAAATTGTACACACAAATGAGACAAACACCAGGATCTCCTTCTTTAAGAACCAAGAGGGGTCATGCGTGCTTCAATTGATAGGGGAAGGCTAATTCAGTTTCTATTAACCGTCATAGCTATGATCAGGAAGTTTGGAAATCTTTAGAAAATCAGAGTTATTATTTTTCTAAAAGATGGGAATAAATTTACTTAAATAGAAACTTTTGTGTATGTTTTTCTATTAAGATATATAATCCATCCTGAATTTGCATAACTGAGCACGATCTACTAGAAAGTAAACTCCATGAGGACACAGACTTTATAAAGTTCATCAGGATTTTCATTGAGCCTAGAAGATTTGGCACATTGTGATTGCTGCTCAGGAAATATTTGTTGAACAAATATAATGAATAAATCCAGATATGGAGCAACAACACACAGGATAGCCATAAAGTTCTTGGGCAATTTGAAATTGCACACTGTTTTAAATTGCACACGAACTTTACAGCCAACCGGTGTATAAGTCTGAACAAGAACCTTCGATTTGGTATAGAAACAAAAGAAACAATTTAAGAATGATAAAATAAACATAAAAAGAGAAAGGTGGTGATAGTTGCAAAATAGATAAAAATGTAACTTTAGGAACTTATTTAAAACAAAATTCATTTTCTCAGGTCCCCTGATTTCTTATTTTTATTAAAGAAATGGTAGCCACTGGTTGTAATGGTAATGTGCATCTTTGGAAAAAGGAAAAACTATAAAACTCTAAATGTTACCTCAAGATGACAGTTTCACCCAAGAGATTTTCCTGTTCTTAAACTTTTCAGCATATTTTATTTCTCTTAAATAGACTTTCTTATATTCCTAATTTCACCTTCCCTCTAAAATGAGGAGATAATTTCTGGATTCCATTGGGTTATTGGGTAATCACTCTGATTCTCCTTGAGAACATGGTAAATAAATCTTTTATTAAAAAACAAAAACAAAAACAAAAAACTTTGCAACATAAAATGACCTAAGAATATTAGAGTTTAGCAATTAACTAGGACTTGAATACCATCAACTCACAACTTGATTAAACAGGTTCCTGCGGCTCTTACCTTCTGCTGGAGCTCCTCGATGGTAGCATAGTAGGATTGGTAATTGGGGCACAGGACCGGGAGCTCTTTGTTACCTTCTTCCTGGATTTTACACTCCAGTTCCGCATTCTCTCTTTCCAGGATCCCGACCTTTTCCAGGTAGTTGGCAAGGCGGTCATTCAACATTTGCATGGTCTCCTTCTCATGACTGTTGATGCCTTCACCATACCAGCAGCAGCCATCCGGAGAGGCGCAGGCATTGAGGTTGCTTATTAGGTAGGTGGGCATGTGACAGAAGCAAGGAGTGGGGTGGTGGCTCTGGTCCCATGGTGTTCTCAGAAAGCAGCCAGGTGGTTGGCAACTCTTGGCTCCAAGACCACTCTTGGAGTGGCAGCTGTTTCTAGAAGAGGCAGTTCTAGCATTTGTAATCCTAGAGCAGTTTTGGCCTGGGGTTGGAGAAGAAATGGTTGTTGTATTGCCTTTGTCATCCATAGTGCGTGCCTGGCTTCAGTTTGTTTCAAGGTCTGTGGTCGCCAGGATGAAAAGCTCCAGCAACCTCAGCCAGAGTCTAAATTCCAAGCCTCTTGGCTTCTTCCTCTTTGAAGTGCTTATATAGCCTCTAGGTGGTGTCACAACAGGTGGGATGTTTTGCTTTCTAATGGTTATATCACATCCCATAGGAACATCTCATTAGCCTCCTTTTTACTTGGCCTGAGAAGAGTTACTTGCCCCATAAAAATGTGCATTTAGGCTCTTACAAAATTATTACCCATCACAACTACTACTTGTCATTGGATGCAGAGCTTCACATTCTGTGTTCAAAAGGAACTGTCATCATAGTCCTAACAGCATCCGTGATTAAGCAGGTGTGAGTATATCAAGTCTATTAAGTGCTTGTTAACACCTTCACCTGGCATTGAGCTTGAACAAGAATCAGTCCATCCTTCTCTAGAAGACAGAAACTACTAATGTCTGATAATTATTGGTGAACTCAGAAATCAGTATTTTATTTTGTTCCGTTCCTCTGACTTTCCCATTTCATGTTAGGACATTGTTAGATGGATTAAAATGTTCATTGTTAAGTAAGGCTCTTTTTAAAGGTAAATTAGGTAAAGCTAGATTCAGGATTTAGCTTTCCACATAGGGTTTTCTTGCTAACAAGAAATTTCTTAGAAAATTTCTGGTTACCTTTTGGTCTGCCAAAGCCCACCCACATTTTATAACATTTTGGGTGCTCTGTGTTTGCTTGTGGATTTATATTGATTAGAAACGTCTCATGATATTGGCTTATATTAGATATTTAGATATGATCTGTTGAAAGTTTGTTTCCTGAGGAATACTGACTTGATTTTCTTAAGTAAGTTACTTGTTCCTGATCCCTTAAAGAGACTCTAGGGGAGAACCCCTTTCTGGCCTTTTCCAGCTTCTAGAAGCTGTCTTCATCCTTGTCTTGTGACCTCCTTCTATTTTCAAAGCCAGGAAGGGCCACCGGAGTCTTTCTGACATTGTATCTGGCACAGATACACATTCACATTCTCTTCCCTCTTCCACATTCCAGGACTCCAGGTGGATTGGTTCCACCTGGATAATCTCAAGTAATCTTCCTATTTTAAGGTCAGCTAATTAGCAACCTTTCTTTCCCTTTTCTTTTCCTACTAACATATTCAGGTTCTGGGATTAGGACATGGACATCATTGGGTACTATAGAATGAAATACTGTAGGAATAAATTTAGTTAGAAAGGTACAGAATCTGCATGAATAAAATATTACAATATCCTGAACTCGAGAATACACAGAAAGATGTCCATCATGTTCTTGGACAGAAAAATGGTATTCATCATTAGAAAAAATGTCAACTATCCCTACATAATTTAATTAAAGCTCAATAAATTTAATGAGATCCTCTTATTTTCCATATAGGTAATTTTTTCCAAGTAGATGACATAATTCTGAAAGTTATATGAGAAAAATTAAACAAATTGGAATAGCCAGGAAAATTCTGAAAAATAGTCCTTTCAGATACTAACATCTATTTTAAAGCATCAATAATTAAAATTTAACATCAATAATTAAAATAGTGTGATATTGATGCCTGGCTAGTCAGACAGACCGATGGAATAAGAAGTCTAGATATATACTCCTGAACAGATTGAGATTTAGTATATGATAAACATAGCATTTGAAGTCAATGGGGAAAAGGTAGAGCATTATGTGTACTTTGGGGACAATTCTGTATCACTCAGGAGGCAGGAAGGGAATTCTGAAGCCTCACTCATGCCATAAATTACAAGTGGATTAAAGAGTCAAACATAAAAAAAAAACAAAACAATAAATGTGCTAAAAGAATACATGGGATGCACAAGTTTTGGTTATATAATTTGCTTTTGTATATTTTAAGTCAAGTTAAGTGTGCCCCTTACAATTCTTTTATAAATTTGTAGTCAGAAGTCCTCTCCAATAGTGACCCCAAATTAAAAACTATAAAAATGATAAGTTTGACTATGTAAAATAACAATTTTTAAACTTGTGCTTGGATAAAAATCATAGCCTATAAAACCAGAAGACAAAATGACAAGTTGAGAAAGAATACTAATAATTATACGACGGACAGTGACCAGAAAGAAAATGCAAAAGGGCACTTAAAATGAGAATAAGTGGCTGAGTGCAGTGGCTTACACCTGTATTCCTAGCATTCTGGGAGACTGAGGAGGGAGGATTGATTGAACTCAGGAGTTTGAGACCAGCCTGCGCAAGAATGAGACCCTTCATCTCGTCTAAAAATAGAAAAATAAGCCGAGTATTATGGCAGGCAACGGTAGTCTCACCTACTTGGGAGGCTGAGCCAGAAGGATCTCTTGAACCCAGTTGTTTGAGGTTGCTGTAGGTGAGGCTGATACCTCAGCCTTCTAGCCTGGGCAACAGAGTGAGAGACTCTGTCTCAGAAAAAAAAAATGAGAGAAAGTGTTGAATGTTACTCTAAGAATAGGAAATGTAAATTTAAACTACACGGAGATATCGTTTCATTTTCCACCTATCAGACTGAAAAACAAAATCAAAGTTTGGTAATAAAGGCATTGTGCTGTGTACAGTACTCTCATTCATTGCTTGTGGTAGTATAAAACATACAGGTTATAACACATAATGTTCTTATAATTAAGAAAGTGTGATAGTGGCATTAGGATTGGCAGATGGACCAGTGAGAGAGAATAGAGACTCTAAAAACGGTGTCACTTGTATGAGCTCAACTGATTTTTGACAAGCCCATCAGGAGAAAAGGAAAGCCTTTCCTGTAAATGTTCCTGAATCAAGTAAATAATTACATAGCAAGAAATATTACATCTTGATCTCTACCTCATACTACACATAAAAATTCATTCAAGATGGATCAAGAACTTTGATGTGAAGGTTACATCCAATATAAAGTTTTTAGAAGCAAATAGAGGATTATGTTCATAACCTTGAGCTAGGTGAAGACTTCTTAGAATATGGATGATTCTATAGTTAATAGTTTCATCAAATTAAGCTTCATCAATAAAACCTTTTGCAGATCAAAATGAATAGCCAAGAAAGTGAAAAGGCAAGCCACAGATTGGATAAAAATATTCCCTTTCCCCATTTTAAATACACACACACATATACATATATATATATACACACACATATACACACAGTCATTTGTCTCTACAATGGGGGTAGGTTCTGAGAAATGCCTTCTTAGATGATTTAGTCAGCATGCAAACATCCAGAATACACTTACACAAACCTAGATGGTCTAGCCTACTACATACCTGTGCTATGTGGTACAGGCTATTGCTCCTAGTCTATGTGTATAAACTTGTACATCAAGTTACTATCATGGAGCTTGAGCAATATGTTGTGTGTTTATTTATCTGAGAAATCTTTTCTTTTGATTATTTTCACTATATTTTATTGTTAGATCAGGAGAAAACTATGAAAAAAGATGAAGTATACAATTTTAGGTCTTAAACTTGATTTTTGTTTAAACCTACCTATATTTTTATTATATGCTTTGAGTGCTGAGACTACTATGAAAATGTCCACACACACAAACTAGAAAATCTAGAGGAAATAGATAGATTTTTAGAAACAATGATAACCACTTTTACCACTTCTAGTCAAGTCCTACCCAGAGCAACCAGACAAGAGAAGAAATAAATGGCATCCAAATCAGAAAAAAGTGGTCAAACTATCCCTGCTTGCCGATGATATGAACTTTCATCTAAAAAACCCCAAAGACTTCTCCAAAGGACTCCTGGAGCTGATAAATACATTTGGTAGTCTCAAGTTACAAAATCGATATATATATATACATCAGTAGCATTTTTATATGCTAATTACAATCAAACAAGAGTCAAATCAAGAACTCAATACCACTTATAATAGCTGTAAAGAAAATGAAATCTCTAGGAATATACTTAATCAAGGAGGTGAAAGATCTTTACCGATGAAAGAAATCATAGATCACACAAACAAATGAAAAAACAGCCTGGTAAGAATGGAAGTCTTGACTTTCCACTCAGTGTCTTGTGGTGGGCTTGGTTTTGCCTGTGGTGTTTGGCTGAGTTGAGTGGTTTTTGTCTAAAGGTTTTCTATCTTGCTAGCCTGCCCCTTTTCTGGTTTTAAAGTGAGCAAGATCTTTGGGGGGTTTTGTTTGTTTTTGTTTTTTGTCTGCAACCGTTAGTGTTTCTGGGTTGTTGGTTGCTTCACTCCTACTCTGGGACAGATGAGATAAAAAGAAAATCCAGGGAACACATCACAGTGTCACCTTGATTCTTAAGAGCCCTAGTTAGTCCTTTTTGTTTTATTATATAATTTCCAGGGTTTTAGCTATACTGACAAGGAAGAATGGGGAAATGTAGGTCTACTTCATCTTTCTGGAAGTGGGCGTTATCTACCTTACTTTTTTAGTGTGTGAGAATAATTGTTTATATAATCTAAATGTGCAATAACTTATGGTATATGATGCAACCACTAAAATGATGGCCATGAGAAGTCTTAGTCTTAAGTTTTTATTAGAATTGTAAATGCTTAGATGACACAAATGAACATCAAAGATTGCACAACTGTATGCATAGGTAAGTGTGGTTATAACTATATGGAAAACCTAGTGTAAGAGAAAAAAAAATGGAGGGATATTCTCCAGAGTATTGACAAGGGATGGTTGGTAGATGGAATTATGAGTGGCTTTTTTCCCTTTAATGAGCCAATTAAAAAAGAACCTAGTACTTTTATAATTAAGAATGTAATAAATATAATTATATCCCCATTTCCTCTCAGAAAGATACAACTATCTCCTATGATACATGACATTTTTCAGAATTAGTTGATTTTGATTTGTGCTTGAGGAGTTTAAACACATTTTTAGTGTAGGTTTATGCAAATTCAAACTATAGTCATCAAAGGAAGATTCTGTGAACAGTAATAAGCCACTAAGGTGTACTTCCCATGCTGAAGGAATGAAACACTTTTTATTTGGAAGGGAAAATGCTTTCCAGGCTCCCAGAACCCAGCAAATGAACTGGAAAGAGAGAAGTGATAAGGCAGAAATAGACTGAGGATCCCCGGGATACATGAAAGCTTTCCAGACTTGTCTTTCCAGTTTGGATGTCTCTGGTTGAAGCCCCACCTCCTTTCTAGGACACTGGGTGTTGATTCCTCCATCAGCTGCGCTGGTGTTAACATTCACGAACAGCAACTTTCCACCGTGCAAATTACATAGGCTGAGTGTGGCTCACACGTGTGGCTTGATGTGCATGTTGTAGAACACGGGTTACAGGGAAGCCTGGGGAAAATCAATTTTAAACTAAGCTTAACAAGGAGATAGTAATAAAATGTCAAGATTTGCCCTACAGATTATGTTCTGAAGAAAACTCTTTGCAGAGTAACAGCATTTGACTGAAGCCTAGTTCATCTCTGGAATCAGAATTGTTATTTCACATTCACGGCAACAGTGGCAGTTAAATAATAACTTATATATTTTCTGTGTTTTGCAAATGTTATCTTAAGGGTCTTAAAGATTTCTCTTTAGTGGAAAAAGGAGCAAAGGGAGGCACACAGCATGAAATGTTGGACATGATAATTATTCCGCTTCAGAACTTTAGAGTGTTTTAGAACGTTTCTGTTGTTACGTGCTCCGACTCAGCCATTCTTCATCTCTCTTTTAGGAAGATCCCTTAACACATTAGGGAGGTTTGACCTTGGCCAGACCCTGGGGAAACAGGATTCTCCTACATCAGCCTCTCTGTGATTCTGGGATTTTATGAGCAGCTGTGGGACTTGCCTGCAGTCCTCGCTCTCCAGCAGGCCCCGGTAGGTGTTGATCTCGCACTCCAGCCGGGCCTTGACGTCCAGCAGAACCTGGTACTCCTGGTTCTGCCGCTCCAGGTCACAGCGGATCTCGGCCAGCTGGTTCTCCACACTGTCAATCAGGCACTGGATCTGGGCCAGCTGGGAGCTGTACTGGGCCTCGGTTTCTGCCACGGTGCATTCCAGAGATTCTGACTGTGAAAGGAAAACAATGTCCAAAGGACCCTGTAGCAGTCTCTGGGGCCAGATGACCTGTTTTCAAATCTTTGCTCTACCCTTTCAGCTGTGTGACTGTGGGAAAATTACATAGCTTCTCTGTACCTCAGTTTTATTTTACATAAAGTGGGGAATGCAAAGTACCTATCTCAGAAGAAAGTGGTAAAGATGAAATGGGTGAATATGTGTAAATCACTTAGAAGAATGCCTGGAAAAATTTTAAAGGCTGTATATTACCTATGTCTACTGTGATCTGTTACATATTTATGTCACAACAGTTTCGTACCAATGGGGGGTCAGGGACAGTTTGTTTTCACATGTCCCTGCCTCCCACTGGTTTGCAACTGTTAGGTTAAGGACTATCAACAGCATTATAGAGGAAACATTGAGTTTGTGCTCCTGGTGAAGAGGGGTGGTATAGTGTGGTTAAGAGAAGAGTCTCTGGGTACTAGAGGCTAGGAGGGTGGGTGGGGGCATGAAGAGAGGTTGGTTGCTGGGGGAAAAACAGTCAGATAGAAGGAATTAGTTCTGATGTTTGATAGCAGAGCAAACTGACTATAGCCAACAACATGTATTGTATATTTCAAAATATCTGTAAGAGACAACTTGAGATGTTCCTAACACACAGGAATGATGCACATCCAAGGTGATGGCTGCCCTAAATATATTGACTTGATCATTAAACATTCTATGCATGCAGGAAAATATCACATGGACCTCATAAATATGTACAAATATTGTGTATCAAGAAAAGTAAATAGGTGTTTTGTTTTTTTAAAGAGAGGAGGCTTTGAGATTGAACTACCTGGATTCAGCTTCTACTTTTGCCTCTTGCAAAATTGCAGGTTACTTATTCTGAGTCTCAGTTTTTCACATCTGTGCAATGGGGTAAAGGTATCTACCCCAAGACGTGACTGTGAGGCTGAAGTCGGCATGGTGCCCCTCACAGACGAATGCTCAGCTATTACTCATCCAGGTACTCAGCACAGGACCTCAAGGAATGCACACAGTGGTGCTTACCTGGAGCTGGTTAATGTAGTCTAGAATGCGTGGTATCCTTATTGCTTGAGTGAGGTGGGTGCAGTGAAGGGTCGAATTAAGGTGTGGATCCTGGGAAACTTTAGAATGGTTATTGGGTAAAACATTTGAAAACTGTTTGTTTTGAATATGATGGTGACCCTGGAAACTTGGTCTGAATCAGAAGAGAAATAAAGCTCATTGGAAGGCTTCCGTGCCTTTGGCTCGGAGCTCCCTCTCTCACTCTGCCCCAGCCTTTCCCTTTCTCCTTGTGTCTGGAGGGGGTGGCAGGATCATGCTGAAGCCCAGGAGGGAAGGTTAGACATCCCAGCAGGGCAATTGACCTAACTCTTCTGCTTTTGGTGGGTAAACAGCAGCATTGGGAGAGGCGAGGAATGGTAACCCTTGAGTTACGGAAGAGGACGTAGCCTCCCGGGGCCTGCCTTATCAGGGAACAGCTGAGACTGCCTTTGCTTTACGCACCAGGCTTTGCTGGGCCTGGAGCTCGATTTCCAGAGCACTGGCTGTGCGTTTCAGTTCCAAGATCTCCGTCTGGCAGCCCTGCAGCTGCTCGGCGCTGGACAGCTGCTGCCGGTTCAGCTCGTCTATCTGAAACACAGGCCCCATTAGCGTTCACACAAGGCAGAAGTCGGAAGCCTGCCACTTTACTGTTCCCGTGAGTGCCGACCTGAACAGCGAACCATGCTTCTGCGTCCCTGCGGTTGTTGCTGAGCACCGTTTCATACTGACACCGCATCTCATCCAGGGCCCTGTTGAGGTCGATGGTGGGGGCAGTGTCCAGCTCCACGCTGAGTCGGTCGCCAAGCTGTCCACGAAGAGAGTTGACCTCCTGAAAGTGGAAATGGAGTAAGGAAGGTCCCAGAGCGGTGGAAGGAAAAATCAATCTGATGGTCATTGGCGTCTTATTTCTGCTTTTTTGGAGCAGTGGGTGAGAGTGCAGGATCTTTACTCAGATTGTCTGCGCTGAGTCTCTCGTCACCACTTCTAAGGGTCTCAGTTTCCTCATCTGCCAAAGAGGCATAATAACTGTACCTTTCCCGGAAGTTCTATCTCTATAGTGAGATATAGAAGAGTTAATATAAGGAATTTCCTAAGGAATTTATGAAAGTTCTCACACACAGTGAGGTCCCTTTAGATGTTAGTTGTTATCAGCAAGTGTTTGAAGAGCAAATGTGCTTTGCTATTACCCCATTGAGCTTTTCATTTTCCAGCTTCATCAATACGACATAACCAAAGACTTCATATTGTATGGCTTAGAAAGTTTTGTAAATGCACAATATTAAAAAAGAAAACAAAAACCGGATCCAAATATAGCCTGAGTCTTTATTCCCTTTTTGAAATGGGCTTCATAATCTATGTTAATCAGCCCAACGTTTGTATCATGTAGACTGAGTTAGGGGTGGCATAAAGCCTCCAAGGACAGCCTTTTGTGGAGTCACTTCCTGCACAAAAGCAATGGCAGTCAAGAATTTTTGGTTCCTTCATCTGACAATAGCCAGGGGCTAGGTCACATCTACATTCAGAGACACCCTGGGACGATAGGGCTGAACAGTACTAGTGCCCCATGTAGTTCAGCTTATAGAATGTCTGCCCAAGTTCAATGTACTTACACCAATCAGCATCAGATCTATAAAGTTTAACTTTCTTACTCTTCGGGTCCTTCAGTAGTGTCACCACCTTCCTCACCTCTTCGTGGTTTTTCTTAAGGCAAAGGAGATCTTCCTGCAGGGACTCCACGTGGGCCTCCAGGTCGGATTTGCACAGAGTCAAGTCATCCAGGATTCCACGCAGGCCGCTGATGTCAGCCTCTAACAGCTGGCGAAGGGACAGCTCACTCTCGTACCTTTCATAGCAAAACACGTGAAGCCAGTGTTTACCCTGCTGGATGCTGGGCCAAGTGCTGGGGCACATGGGTGCTCAAGACACAGGCTCAAGGAGCCATCTGCTGTTTCTTTTATATCCTAAGTAAGAATCAATTTGAGCTTCTAGAACATTCTGAACTTCACAAATACTATATAGAGAAATTTGGGGGGTGACAGAGAGATTGAGAGAGAGGCAATCAGACAGCTACAACTTATTTTAAAATTAAAGTTAAACTTACTTTGACCTAAAGTCATCGGTAGCCAGTTTGTAGTTGTCAAGCTGTACAGCAAGCCTGGAGTTCTCTGCCTTGGTGCACAAGATCTAGGAAGTCGTGTGAGAAATGGTTCTTTGAGAGAAATCTAAATATCTACTCAGTTCACAGCTATTCCTATAGCTGTTGAATCCTTTGAAAGTCTTTGAACATCTTTATAAGGAAAAATAAAATCATTTTCAGACTGCTTTTCTTACTAACCATGTGAGTTCACGAAGGAAAAAAGCAGTGTCAATTTAGAAGCAAAATGGAGAAATAAAAATGTTTAGCTTTTTAATGGGCAAAGATATTTTGCAATATTCCTTGGCAGTTGAACACCATTAAAATTTTCTCCATAAGTAGTTTGTATTATGACAATATCCCCATCCGTAATCACAGAAATTCATCAAGAAGAGAAGAAAATGATTACTTGGTGAAATTATATGCTTAAAAAATGACATTTCAAGATGTGTGTGAAGACTAATATGAAGGTTTAGTGTTATGTGCAGAAGTGATTTTAACTATGATATAGTTTCCCCCCATTCTATAGGTAATAAAGTGAAAATCTACAGGTATGTAGCTTTGTCGGGGCAGTTCTGGGACTGGCGCTGAGGTTTCCTGACTCCCAGTCCAGTGCCCTCTTATCTGTATCACATCAGCACTTAGAATTTCAACTTCCCTTGATAAAATAGCCTTGTTTAGGGTAAAGAGAAGGCCGATCGCGTAGATTGGGAAGGTGGAGCTGTCTTCGGCCATACCACCCTGAACGCGCCCGATCTCGTCTGATCTCGGAAGCTAAGCAGGGTCGGGCCTGATTAGTACTTAGATGGGAAGGCAGAGCTTTAGAGTAAGGAGGCACCAAACCTTTTGTTGGAGATCTTCCACGGTGTTGAAGTAACCCTGGTAGTCGGGGCGCACCAGCGGGGTCTCCTGCTCACATTGCTCTCGGATCCTGCCCTCCAGCTCTGCGTTGGTCTGCTCCAGGCTGCGCACCTTGTCCAGGTAGCTGGCGAGTCTGTCATTCAGGAACTGCATGGTCTCCTTCTCATTGCTCGTGAACATCCCATCCTCACACCAGGCACAGGCCCCCACGAAGCACGGGCTGTTACAGCTGCCAGCAAGATAGCAGGGCGCGAGGCAACCGGGCAGCAGGCGAGACCTGCACAGGAAGCTGGGGGTCTGGCACCTGGAGGCAGCGCAGGCACTGGGGATGCAAGTGGTTTCCGTGGAACAGGTTGAAGCAGGTTCATGACTGGGAGCCCGGGCGCAGGACTCGGGAGAGCCGGGTGAAGGGGAGCAGTCCGACGTCATCCTTGCAGAAGAGAGGGACAGAACCTGCCTGCGAAACTCCACTTGCCTTGACTTCAAAACTGTCCTTCCTTCCTGAGACTTTTATATAGACCTCCAGACGGGTGTTTACAGACTGCACCGGATGTTTCCTTTATCGCTGTTGGTGCTGGTTTTCATACAAACATTTCATTAGAGTTGTTTATTTACTGGGGAAGAGTTTTATGCCTCATAAAAGAGGGATAACTTCACGTTACTAAATAGTCACTTATACCCTTTCCACGTGCCAGTAAGATAGAATACTTATGCCACCAAATCACTGTAGAAACCATTGTCCTTTTGGTAGAATCAGAAAAGAAAGAGAAAATTTGGCCAATTGATAATTATAGATAGAACTTGTTACAAATAAGAAAAATAATATTCCCATAGATTTTTGATTTGGCATGTTGACTGACTGCTTGTGGTCTCTTTTTAAAATTAATACTACAACTCGTTAAATGACATTTCTTTGTTTATGCCACATCATAAAAATGGTCAGTGTGATTAGCAATTCTTTTTGTGATCTCAGAGCAGGTGCTGAGGTGGGAGAACAGTGAGGCGTGTCCTGGGTTTCAGGGCTGTGTGTGCGTCACAGCTCAATGAAAACGTCACTTTACATGTCTAATGGGAATAAGTTGTGCCCTGTGGGCCTAGCTATAAATTGGTCATCATGACCTGGAGTTGTGATCTTTGATTTCTTGAAACTTGCCTTCTGCACATTTCCTGCGACTGATTTTTAGATCAGTTATACTACTTTTACCTGCATTTCTAATAAAAGTGAAATATAAATTCTAAGTTATAATCTTTCAGTCTCTTGGGAAACTCTGATTGATTATACCTCGGAGGAGGGGCAAAAAAGCCATAGAGGTTTTTCTCCTGAGATCTGTTTTTGTTTGTTTATGAATTTCACGAAAATTAAAAATACTGGAAGTTGGGAAATAAAATTCTACTATTCCCACATCTGCAATGCTCTCTGGTGGACCCCCTGGTGCCGTAACTGACAGATAGGAACATGAGATGTTCTTCTTTTGGATTCCCTCTTGAATTTTCTCTCCATCGTGAAGCATAACTTATTTCTACAATTATCAAATACATGTTCTTTCCCTTACTCTACATTTTTTCAATTCAGATAAAATTTACCTCTGGCGAAATTCAGTTTTGATAAATGCATGCGACTATGTCACCATCCCTCCAGGCAAGATAATGAAAATTTTCATCACACCAGAATATTCCCTAGGCCCTTTTTTAGCAGAGTCTCTGCCTTCCCCAGGTAAATACCTGAATTGTACTGATTTCAGTTAGCATAGATTGGTATTCTCTATTCTTGAATTTTATGAATAAATCAAACACCCTGCATATTTTTGTGGCTGGTTTCTTTCCCTTAGCACTGTGCTTTTAGATTCATTCATGTCATTGCATCAGTAGTAAATTCTTGTTTTTATTTGTAGAGGAATATTTTATTGCATGAGTCTACCACGATTAGTCTATTTTCATTCAAATGAACACTTGGGTTATTCCTTGTTTGAGGTTATTGAAGAACACATCCATACACACTCTAGTACAAACATTTTGGTGGATATATCTTTTCATTTATCTTGGATCCATACCTAGGAGTAGAAGTGTTGAGGCATAGACTAGGTATATACAGTATTTCTTTTTATAAGAAATAACCAGATTTTCCATCTTCCCCAATATTTGGTGTTGTCAGGCATTTTAATTTTAGATGTTGTCATTGTCATAATGTGTTGTCTTGAGGTTAATGTATATTTTTCTGATGTCTAATTATATTGAGGAGCTTTTCATGCACTTAATTGTCCATTTGGATATCTTCTTTAGTTGAGGCAACTATTTAAGTATTTTGCTTATTTTTCATGACTCATCTTTTTCTAACTGGAAATTCTTTTTATATTTTGGGGATGAGTTCTTTGTCAGATATATGTGTTTTTTTAATTGAATCATAGCTGTGTACATTAGTTCAATCATGGGGTACAGTGTGTGGGCTTCGCATACAATCTGAGATATTTTTATCAACCTGTGTTTTAAATATTTTTAAAATATTTTTTTTCTCTGCCAGTGACTTACCTTTTTTTATTTTCCTAATCATGCCTTTTGATGGGCGTAGAATTTTATATTTATA